>CAXIVM010002966.1:0-15000 GCA_964035705.1 Porites rus | reverse complement strand
TTACAGGTCTGAGAGACACGACGAGAGAAGAAAAGAATTGGGTGGCCACCGCTGGAACAGAAAGGACATGTCAGAACAATAAGCTACTAGGAACAAGTGCATCGCTTCTAGTAACAAGTGCATCGCTACTAGGAACAAGTGCATCGCTTCTAGGAACAAGTGCATCGCTACTAGGAACAAGTGCATCGCTACTAGGAACAAGTGCCTTACTACTAGGAACAAGTGCATCGCTACTAGGAACAAGTGCCTTACTACTAGGAACAAGAAGCTATTAGTAAATTTTAGAATAATAGCTTTTTGTTACTACTAGTAAGGCACCTGTTACTACTAGCGTGGCACTTGTTACTACTAGTAAGGCACCTGTTACTACTAGCGTGGCACTTGTTACTACTAGTAAGGCACCTGTTACTACTAGCGTGGCACTTGTTACTACTAGTAAGGCACCTGTTACTACTAGCGTGGCACTTGTTACTACTAGTAAGGCACCTGTTACTACTAGCGTGGCACTTGTTACTACTAGTAAGGCACCTGTTACTACTAGCGTGGCACTTGTTACTACTAGTAAGGCACCTGTTACTACTAGCGTGGCACTTGTTACTACTAGTAAGGCACCTGTTACTACTAGCGTGGCACTTGTTACTACTAGTAAGGCACCTGTTACTACTAGCGTGGCACTTGTTACTACTAGTAAGGCACCTGTTACTACTAGCGTGGCACTTGTTACTACTAGTAAGGCACCTGTTACTACTAGCGTGGCACTTGTTACTACTAGTAAGGCACCTGTTACTAGCGTGGCACTTCTTGTTACTACTAGTAAGGCACCTGTTACTAGCGTGGCACTTCTTGTTACTACTAGTAAGGCACCTGTTACTACTAGCGTGGCACTTGTTACTACTAGTAAGGCACCTGTTACTACTAGCGTGGCACTTGTTACTACTAGTAAGGCACCTGTTATTAGTAGCGTGGCACTTGTTACTACTAGTAAGGCACCTGTTACTACTAGCGTGGCACTTGTTACTACTAGTAAGGCACCTGTTACTACTAGCGTGGCACTTGTTACTACTAGTAAGGCACCTGTTACTACTAGCGTGGCACTTCTTGTTACTACTAGTAAGGCACCTGTTACTACTAGCGTGGCACTTCTTGTTACTACTAGTAAGGCACCTGTTACTACTAGCGTGGCACTTGTTACTACTAGTAAGGCACCTGTTACTACTAGCGTGGCACTTCTTGTTACTACTAGTAAGGCACCTGTTACTACTAGCGTGGCACGTTACTACTAGCGTGGCACTTGTTACTACTAGTAAGGCACCTGTTACTACTAGCGTGGCACTTCTTGTTACTACTAGTAAGGCACCTGTTACTACTAGCGTGGCACTTCTTGTTACTACTAGTAAGGCACCTGTTACTACTAGCGTGGCACTTCTTGTTACTACTCGTAAGGCACCTGTTACTACTAGCGTGGCACTTCTTGTTACTACTAGTAAGGCACCTGTTACTAGCGTGGCACTTCTTGTTACTACTAGTAAGGCACCTGTTACTACTAGCGTGGCACTTGTTACTACTAGTAAGGCACCTGTTATTAGTAGCGTGGCACTTGTTACTACTAGTAAGGCACCTGTTACT
This sequence comes from Porites rus, assembly GCA_964035705.1. Lineage (NCBI taxonomy): Eukaryota > Metazoa > Cnidaria > Anthozoa > Scleractinia > Poritidae > Porites > Porites rus. Next base: position 13,374 of record CAXIVM010002966.1, on the reverse strand, counting down.
ACTAGCGTGGCACTTGTTACTACTAGTAAGGCACCTGTTACTACTAGCATGGCACTTGTTACTACTAGTAAGGCACCTGTTACTACTAGCGTGGCACTTGTTACTACTAGTAAGGCACCTGTTACTACTAGCGTGGCACTTGTTACTACTAGTAAGGCACCTGTTACTACTAGCGTGGCACTTGTTACTACTAGTAAGGCACCTGTTACTACTAGCGTGGCACTTGTTACTACTAGTAACACAAAACCACTAAGGAATCAGGATGGCCTGTGCACGAAGACATTGCCGCCCTTTTCTGGAGCGATGCTGTGACGGACTGGGTGCAGCTCATGGCCCGGACACCCAATACGACAGTTCTTGACGGCGACTAGGAGCAAAGGACGCTACTAGGTGCATTAAATCACTCCTTTGGAGTTGCTAACCAATAGCGATGGCCTCCAAAGGATTTTCTTAACATCTGAGACATGTTGAAAGTGCCGGAGTCTTTTGCGAGTGCTTTCAATGCGTGCAACTCTGCTGACTCCAAGTTTGAATGGAGTGAATTTTCAATAAACTCTCGGAGAATTGGTGACCGCTTGAGGTGCAAGACTTTTTTCAAGCCTAACCATTGCCGTTGAACTCAAACCACTCCTGGAACGTTTTCATTTTCTGGATCAAGGCTGAATTATGCAGGTACATTGTCACTTGTTCATCTTCAAGTGACTTTGAAGACACGAAGGCGACACGAAGGCACTTTTCAAAAATAGATTTCTGAGCTGGGGTTACCCCAACCGCCTAATCAACGCAGTTTTTCGGAGTCCTTCTGTTTTGTATAGTAGTATAGTCGTCGAAGTGCTCTGCTACAGCATCACCCCAAGGAAACTGACGCTAGAATTGTTGCTTTTTGTATTGCCTTTCGACCCCTTCTTTCCAAAAATGGGGCCTGGGGCGGCAACTGAACCCATGGAAAGGTTCGAACGCTTGTGGCTTACAAGTCCGACCAAGCGCTGCTCTATTTTTTCGCAGAGACTTAGTTCCAAAAGAAGCTACCAGGAACAGGTGTATCGCTACTAGTAACGAGTGCCTTACTAGTAGTAACAAGAAGCTATTAGAATCAAATTAAACTTGCAGTTTTTATCCGTTGAGGTGGGTGGGAGGGACAATTCCTTTTCTCACGTGAGAAGAACTCATTACCCAATCCAGGCGCTAGTTTTGCTGCTCCGCAGCTTTTAGCTTCTCGAGTGGAAGACAAACCGAGGCTACATGGGGTGGTGAGTCCCACCACCGCAAATCGAGAAATGCAAACAGTTTTCTGCACTTAGCTCCTGGCATCGCTACTAGGAGCAAGGACGCTACTAGTAACAGGTGCATCGCTACTAGTAACAAGTGCCTTACTACTAGTAACAAGAAGCTACTAGTGGCTCCTGGCATCGCTACTAGCAAGGACGCTACTAGGGGCTCCTGGCCGTACTACTAGGAGCAAGTAGCTAGTAAGAAGAAGCTACTAGGGGCTCCTGGCATCGCTACTAGCAAGGACGCTACTAGGGGCTCCTGGCCGTACTGCTAGGAGCAAGTAGCTAGTAAGAAGAAGCTACTAGGGGCTCCTGGCATCGCGCGCTTTGCGCTTTCATTTCGCTTTCTGGTCACCAAGGCGCTGGGATTGACAACTTTTTGGTTGGTCCCTTGGTCTGCACCGTTGCCCGCACTGGTTTCGCACAGGTTCTTGAGCCCTTGGAAGCAACACGTGGTATGTATATTATTGAATTATTGCACAGTGTTTGTGCTGAGATTTCGTGGCCAGAAGTGTGCGGTCGTCCAAAAAACAAGCTTGCAATGCAATCGTTGCCCTGACGCTGATGGGGCCGCACAGGGAGAGAGAGAGAGAGAGAGAGGGCGGGGGAGAATTTGCCAGTGTTCCCCGCAAGTTGCCCTGCAATGTCTTGGAAACAGACACTAATAGAAACCTCAACTACAAGTGCTAGTGGACAGTGTTCATCACTTGTCAATTTCATCCAAGGCCAACTATTTCTTTGCATTCTATGTGGCACTTCGCCTCTCGTTCGAAGGGAACTGTTCACTTGCGCTTTGCCGCTTTGTGCTCCCAGGCCTTTGGGACCGAAATCCGGAGGCTTCTCAACATTCCATCACTCAAGGCGGCGCTCCGAACGGAGCAAAGGGCATCACTAGGGGCTCCTGGCCTTACTAGGAACACAGGGCATCGCTACTACTACCATTCTATTACTAGTAACAAGAAGCTACTAGGTTGGAGGCCATTGCTAATAGGTTGCAGGCTTCTTAACGTTTTATTACTCAAACCTGTTTTGAGTCGGGTGAATCCGGGTGCGCTGACACTGTGACGGACGTGTCCAGGATCTCTTAGGCATGCATTGGGCCTTGCCTTGGACGTGAACTTGGGAACGAAAAGAAACTAGACCTTCGCTATTAGGCCATCACTATTAGGTTGGAGGCGCTTTTAGACCTTATTTTGGTTCTTTGTTCGAACACCTGCAGGTTCTGAACTCGTTTCCGCCCGCCAAGGTGGTGCTATGGTATTTCAGTGCCTGGGGATCTCCGCGTCGTGGGGGCTGGTTCTATGGGTGTGGAGACTCAGCCGTCGTCTTCTTTGCTTTTGCAATGCATACTTAGCTTCTTGTGACGTTCGTAGCGATGCCAGGAGCCCCTAGTAGCGTCCTTGCTCCTAGTAAGGCCAGGAGCCCCTGGTAGCTTCTTTCTAGTGCGCGGAATATATCATATCCATTGATCTCACAACATGAAATATTCACAAACCGCCAGGCCATATTGCCCATCAGAGGAGCAACAGGACCGACAATGAGCGAAAGACCGAAGATCCGGAAAAGCAATGGCCTCCAATGGCGATGCAGGAGCAATATCGTTTGACGTTTTCGTTTTATTGCTTCCTCAGCACTTTTGTGGTGCATGTGAGCTGCTCAGAATTCCGTGTGATCTATGTGTGGAAGACCAACGCTGATTGAGGTGCTGGTGTGCGCAGCCGCATCCATGTTTCATTCTGTCTGCTTCTCGTGCAGCTTTGCACAAACAAAAGGTACTACTAGCAACAAAGCACATCGCTACTAGGAACTAAGGACATTTCTACTAGGAAGAAGAAACTACTAGGGGCTCCTGGCATCGCTACTAGGAGCAAGGGCATCGCTACGAACGGATCATTTTTTGTACCAGATCTCATGCTCTCAGGTAGGAACAAGTGCATCGCTTTTAATAACAAGTGCCTTACTAGTAGTAACAATGTTTGCTATTAGTTAATTATAGTTAATTTAATTCTAATAGCTTCTTGTTACTAGCGAGGCACTTGTTACTACTAGCATTTTTGTACCAGATCTCATGCTCTCAGGTCATGGTTGCGCGTGCTTTATATCCCCAGAACATCAAAGTCGTCACTGAAAAGAAGGCCTTTGAACACATTCACTCCGCGAATACATTCACTCGATTCTTTACAAAGTGTTTGTCAAACCTTGAGCCGACAAGAACGGTGGGCCTGCATTTGCCAAACGATGAGTGAAAGGACGAAAGGTACGGTCATCGCTAGTAGGTAGGCCATTGCGATTAGCAAGAAGCTACTAGGAGCAAAGGGCATCGCTCCTAGGAGCAAGAACGCTAGTAGATCCTTGCCTTACCACTAACAAACAGTTATTCAGATTTCTTTTGCTCTTAGGTTGGAGGCGAGGCCCAAACAAATTTTTTGTTTACCTGTCAATCGCCGTCAGGTGCCAGGCTTCCTGCAGTCTATTCTCGACGCATGTCCTCAAAGCATCAGCCGAAAACTTATTTTGGAATTCTTCGTCTTCACTTTTGATCCGTGTACCTCCTGGCATTGCTACCAGTAACTAGAAGCTACTAGGCGGAGGCCATCCCTAGTAGGTTGGAGGCCATCGCTACTAGGAGCAAGGAGCTACTAGTAGCTCCCATTAACATCTCTTGGCCTTTTCGTCGCAGTTGAGGCCTTCACGGAGAGGACTGTTACGAGTGTCCTCTCTACACGTTTGTCGCTACTCGGTTGGAGGCCATCGCAGGTCTACACCGGTCAAGTGAGTTTCCTAACACGGATCTCACCTGGTGTTTAGGTGCGAGCCCGTTGTATGTGCACCGCATGTAGGTAAACACACATAGCAACCAACACGTTGCAAAAGCGCAAGAGCGAGCTGTCCAAGCTGTGCACATGTATGCACCGCGGGTAAAGTCTGGTATGTCAATCTCATTTTCCACACAAGGGCATCACTACTAGTAGCTCCTGGCCTTACTACTAGGAACAAGAAGCTACTAGTAGCAAAGGGCATTGTCTGCTGGTAGCAATGACGCGACTAGCTTGGAGGCCATCGCCACTAGTTAAGTTTCCCGCAAAATCTAGGAATCATATCATAAGTGCGAGCGCTTCGTTGAAGAAGCGTGAGTTATTTTGCGTCCTAGCTAGGAGCGTGCTAATGCAAGTAGCTTGCCTCCTTACTTGATTAAGTAGGCGTCTACTTAATGAAGTAAGTAGGAGCGGGTTGGAGGCCATCGCTCTTAGGTTGGAGGCCATCCCTAGTAGGTTGGAGGGCATCGCTTCCAGGTTGGAGGCCATTGTTCTCAGGTTGGAGGTCATCCCTAGTATGTTGCGGGCAAGGTTGTTGCGGTCCAGGGTCTTTGTTTGCTATTAGTTATAAGTCTCCCTAGAACAAGAAGCTACTAGGGGCTCCTGGCATCGCTACTAGGAGCAAGGACGCTACTAGGGGCTCCTGGCATCGCTACTAGGAGCAAGGATGCTACTAGGGGCTCCTGGCCTTACTACTAGGAGCAGGACGCTATAGGGGCTCTTCTTCAGTGCGAGCGCTTCTTCAAGGAAGCTCCTTCCCACCCTCAGGCGGGGGAGCTTCCTTGAAGAAGCGTGAGCTATCCTGCGTCTTGGGTAGTAGCGTACTAGTAAGGTAGTAGCTACCTAGCTTCTACAAACTACCTCTAGCCACTGCCTCCCTCCACGGCCCACCCCCCTTGTGAAACATTTATCATTTATCTCTATATTAACATATCAATATTCGTTAGCTATGGTGTGCACTGAGCTGTGAGAAACGGGCGAGCTTCTGATCAGAAAGCAGGAGCCAGACGTCGGCTTCATGTGGCAGAACGGCCGTTGCGGCCTCAGTGACATCTAATCACCTTCCTGAGCTGCGTGCGTTGAGCGTTGCAAGCGCTTCAAATCATAGGAGCGGAAATGAATAGGAAAACACATTTAAATGAATAGGGCATGAGCGGAAATGAATATGTTAGCCGAGATTGCTGCGAATGTTTGTGGTGCGCTCAAGCCACTGCGTCCAAGCGCCTTCTATAGGAGAGAGTTGGAGTTTGCGGTGTCTCTTGGCTTGCGTGTCACCTGCCACATGGCAACCACATGGCCAGCAGTAGACGTGTCCAGCGTTCATGAGTCATGCGTTCTTCACGCGCATTATTGAGCATCCTCCATCTGCAAAAGCGCCATGCGTGGCCTAACCTTCATGAAGATCGACTGGGGTGTTCCTGGCAAGGTTTGAGTGAGTCGCGATCTTCAATTTTTGCAACCGGCACCGGCAACGGGCAAAGGCCTGTACGCGGCAGATAAACACACAGATCAAATGATAGTTCAATTGCTGGTAGAATGATTAGATTCCCAGTAGCTCAGTGTTTGAATTCGGAATGTTATGAACTTTTCACCTTCGCTGGGCGCAGGTCGGGGGTTGGAGAAAGAAAGCGACGAAAAGAGAGCCACGTAGATGCGACGATCAAACGATCCATCGATTTCTGCTAATGAGATCGAGAGAGAGAGAGAACCACAGAGCTAGAGACACACAGCTGGATGGAGTGATGGGTAGACAGATGAACCGGCACCGCTGCCATCCACCCTACTGTCACCAAAGAGCAATCCGGCCACCCTCCAGACGCGCGGTCTTACTGCTCCCCTAGTAGCGCTGCCCTTTGCTCCTAGTAGCGTCCGATCGCTCCTAGTAGCGATGCGCCTTGGGAATGTGAGCACTTTGTCATCCTGTATTTGACCCTTTCCTGTGATGAGAATCTTGCTGCAACTTCATCAGTGTTGGGTTGAAATTTCAGGAAAGGAAGACCTCCGCTTGAAGACATGGAAGCAGGACCAGCAAACAAACAACCGTGGAGGCAACCGCTGAAAGACTTGAAGGTGCTTGAAATGCCTGATGGTACCTGTGTGCCTTCCAAATTGGCCAGGAATTGTGCAAAAGGCACCACAACTGTGTGACCATTGAGATTCACATCAGACCTGCCGATCCATTTTCCACAGGAGAAGCGGTTGCGTGACACAACAGTGCTTGAACCGATTCGGGTCGACCTTTGCGAGGAACCATCCAGTCTTTGGGTTACACCTTCTATGCCATGCCGCAGGATGCAATTGACGCAGTTTTTTTTGCAACACATGAAGGACTACTAGGAGCAAGGACGCTACTAGGGGCTCCTGGCATCGCTACTAGGAGCAAGGACGCTACTAGGGGCTCCTGGAATCGCTACTAGGAGCAAGGACGCTACTAGGGGCTCCTGGCCTCGCTACTCGGAGCAAGGACGCTACTAGGGGCTCCTGGCATCGCTACTAGGAGCAAGGACGCTACTAGGGGCTCCTGGAATCGCTACTAGGAGCAAGGACGCTACTAGGGGCTCCTGGAATCGCTACTAGGCATCGCTACTAGGAGCAAGGACGCTACTAGGGGCTCCTGGCCCCGCTACTAGGAGCAAGGACGCTACTAGGGGCTCCTGGCCTCGCTACTAGGAGCAAGGACGCTACTAGGGGCTCCTGGAATCGCTACTAGGAGCAAGAAGCTACTAGGGGCTCCTGGCCTCGCTACTAGGAGCAAGGACGCTACTAAGGGCTCCTGGCCTCGCTACTAGGAGCAAGGACGCTACTAGGGGCTCCTGGCCTCGCTACTAGGAGCAAGGACGCCACTAGGGGCTCCTGGCCTCGCTACTAGGAGCAAGGACGCTACTAGGGGCTCCTGGCATCGCTACTAGGAGCAAGGACGCTACTAGGGGCTCCTGGCCTCGCTACTAGGAGCAAGGACGCTACTAGGGGCTGCTGGCATCGCTACTAGGAGCAAGGACGCTACTAAGGGCTCCTGGCACGCTACTAGGAACAAGGACGCTACTAGGGGCTCCTGGCCTCGCTACTAGGAGCAAGGACGCTACTAGGGGCTCCGGCCTCGCTACTAGGAGCAAGAAGCTACTAGGGGCTCCTGGCATCGCTACTAGGAGCAAGGACGCTACTAGGGGCTCCTGGCATCGCTACTAGGAGCAAGGACGCTACTAGGGGCTCCTGGCATCGCTACTAGGAGGAAGGACGCTACTAGGGGCTCCTGGCATCGCTACTAGGAGCAAGGACGCTACTAGGGGCTCCTGGCCTCGCTGCTAGGAGCAAGGACGCTACTAGGGGCTCCTGGCCTCGCTACTAGGAGCAAGGACGCTACTAGGGGCTCCTGGCCTCGCTACTAGGAGCAAGGACGCTACTAGGGGCTCCTGGAATCGCTACTAGGAGCAAGAAGCTACTAGGGGCTCCTGGCACGCTACTAGGAACAAGGATGCTACTAGGGGCTCCTGGCCTCGCTACTAGGAGCAAGGACGCTACTAGGGGCTCCTGGCCTCGCTACTAGGAGCAAGGACGCTACTAGGGGCTCCTGGCCTCGCTACTAGGAGCAAGGACGCTACTAGGGGCTCCTGGCATCGCTACTAGGAGCAAGGACGCTACTAGGGGCTCCTGGCCTCGCTACTAGGAGCAAGGACGCTACTAGGGGCTCCTGGCATCGCTACTAGGAGCAAGGACGCTACTAGGGGCTCCTGGCCTCGCTACTAGGAGCAAGGACGCTACTAGGGGCTCCTGGAATCGCTACTAGGAGGAAGGACGCTACTAGGGGCTCCTGGCATCGCTACTAGGAGCAAGAAGCTACTAGGGGCTCCTGGCATCGCTACTAGGAGCAAGGACGCTACTAGGGGCTCCTGGCATCGCTACTAGGAGCAAGGACGCTACTAGGGGCTCCTGGCATCGCTACTAGGAGCAAGGACGCTACTAGGGGCTCCTGGCATCGCGACTAGGAGCAAGGACGCTACTAGGGGCTCCTGGCATCGCTACTAGGAGCAAGGACACTACTAGGGGCTCCTGGCATCGCTACTAGGAGCAAGGACGCTACTAGGGGCTTCTGCCCTCGGTACACCAGGGGCTCCTGGCATCGCTACTAGGAGCAAGGACGCTACTAGGGGCTCCTGGCATCGCTACTAGGAGCAAGAAGCTACTAGGGGCTCCTGGCATCGCTACTAGGAGCAAGGACGCTACTAAGGGCTCCTGGCATCGCTACTAGGAGCAAGGACGCTACTAAGGGCTCCTGGCACGCTACTAGGAGCAAGGACGCTACTAAGGGCTGCAAGGACGCTACTAGGGGCTCCTGGCCTCGCTACTAGGAGCAAGGACGCTACTAGGGGCTCCTGGCCCCGCTACTAGGAGCAAGGACACTACTAGGGGCTCCTGGAATCGCTACTAGGAGCAAGGACGCTACTAGGGGCTCCTGGCCTCGCTACTAGGAGCAAGGACGCTACTAGGGGCTCCTGGCCTTACTACTAGGAGCAATGTTCGCTACAAGTTTTCAGATGCCACACTCTGAGGACATGAAACCTGTCAAAGATGGTTCGGTTCAGGTGTATCAGGCGGACTGCATGTGCCCACGCAGAGATTGCCAGAATTTGGGGGGAACATGTATGGAGGCAGTGGTGAGACGTTCGTTGTTCTTCCAGCACCATGTGGTCTCCGGCCTTTTCGTTGAAAGCCACTGAGTTGACATTATTGGTATTTGTTTATTGTTTCTAATAGCGAACCTTGTTACTAGTAGTACGGCCAGGAGCCCCTAGTAGCTTCATTTATGGACTTTGATTTTTCCAAGTGCAGTTGAAAAGTCGGGGAACGAGTCTTGCCACCTTGAGCGCTGTGTTCTTGTCCAATCGTCAAAATCGGACGTGTGCGATGTGTTCGAATGAAACGGACAAAAGATGACTCGACAAATCAGAGTTCATTCGTTCGGTGTTTTGCAAGTTAGAAAAACCAGCCGGTCCTAAGGATTATTCGACTGCTACTAGGGGCTCCTGGCATCGCTACTAGGAGCAAAGGACGCTACTCGGGGCTCCTTCAGCCGGTCCTAAGGATTTGTCAGCAACTTGCTGATGCTGAACCCTTAGGCTGAAGGACACTTTGTTCACCCTGAGCCTGGATTTCAATCGATTCGACCCTTCGAACTGTGAGCCGTTGAGGCTGGGTTTTTTGCACGAACTTCACTTTCAGCACTTCGGTGCCGAAGCCTTAGCGGGAACTGGCATAAGCTTGGTTCCAAACGGCCTCCAACGTAACAGCGGCCTTTCTCGGGTTCGTTTTGGGTCTGGTTTTATGTTTTTCTTCGGGCAGCTGTTTAGAGAAGGGGTTCCAGAGGTTGAGTGGCTTGGCATGAGGTGTGTCTAGAAAGGGTTTGGGGTGGATGAAGGATAGAGGTGTCCGAATCGGCGTGAACTAATTGATGTGATAGGGAGTTCTGCACTTGGCGTTTAGTTTGTGTTTGGGTGGTGTTTGGGAGGTGCTGAAGCAGGTTTGAACTAAGCGGCTAAGCGGCTAAGCTGTTGGTTTCGCTGTCATTGCTTTTCAACGCATCGTTTGGGCCGAATGTGTCGAGTGCGTCATGGCCACCTCTCCGTCCTTCGTGTTTGGGCGGCCGCAGTGCCCAAAAGTGTCGAACGCACCGTTTGAGACCAGTGTCTTGAACTACTAGTAGCTTCTTGTTACTACTAGTAAGGCACCTGTTACTACTAGCGATACACTTGTTTCTAGTAGCTTCTTGTTACTACTAGTAAGGCACCTGTTACTACTAGCGATGCACTTGTTTCTAGTAGCTTCTTGTTACTACTAGTAAGGCACCTGTTACTACTAGCGATGCACTTGTTTCTAGTAGCTTCTTGTTACTACTAGTAAGGCACCTGTTACTACTAGCGATGCACTTGTTTCTAGTAGCTTCTTGTTACTACTAGTAAGGCACCTGTTACTACTAGCGATGCACTTGTTTCTAGTAGCTTCTTGTTACTACTAGTAAGGCACCTGTTACTACTAGCGATGCACTTGTTTCTAGTAGCTTCTTGTTACTACTAGTAAGGCACCTGTTACTACTAGCGATGCACTTGTTTCTAGTAGCTTCTTGTTACTACTAGTAAGGCACCTGTTACTACTAGCGATGCACTTGTTTCTAGTAGCTTCTTGTTACTACTAGTAAGGCACCTGTTACTACTAGCGATGCACTTGTTTCTAGTAGCTTCTTGTTACTACTAGTAAGGCACCTGTTACTACTAGCGATGCACTTGTTTCTAGTAGCTTCTTGTTACTACTAGTAAGGCACCTGTTACTACTAGCGATGCACTTGTTTCTAGTAGCTTCTTGTTACTACTAGTAAGGCACCTGTTACTACTAGCGATGCACTTGTTTCTAGTAGCTTCTTGTTACTACTAGTAAGGCACCTGTTACTACTAGCGATGCACTTGTTTCTAGTAGCTTCTTGTTACTACTAGTAAGGCACCTGTTACTACTAGCGATGCACTTGTTTCTAGTAGCTTCTTGTTACTACTAGTAAGGCACCTGTTACTACTAGCGATGCACTTGTTTCTAGTAGCTTCTTGTTACTACTAGTAAGGCACCTGTTACTACTAGCGATGCACTTGTTTCTAGTAGCTTCTTGTTACTACTAGTAAGGCACCTGTTACTACTAGCGATGCACTTGTTTCTAGTAGCTTCTTGTTACTACTAGTAAGGCACCTGTTACTACTAGCGATGCACTTGTTTCTAGTAGCTTCTTGTTACTACTAGTAAGGCACCTGTTACTACTAGCGATGCACTTGTTTCTAGTAGCTTCTTGTTACTACTAGTAAGGCACCTGTTACTACTAGCGATGCACTTGTTTCTAGTAGCTTCTTGTTACTACTAGTAAGGCACCTGTTACTACTAGCGATGCACTTGTTTCTAGTAGCTTCTTGTTACTACTAGTAAGGCACCTGTTACTACTAGCGATGCACTTGTTTCTAGTAGCTTCTTGTTACTACTAGTAAGGCACCTGTTACTACTAGCGATGCACTTGTTTCTAGTAGCTTCTTGTTACTACTAGTAAGGCACCTGTTACTACTAGCGATGCACTTGTTTCTAGTAGCTTCTTGTTACTACTAGTAAGGCACCTGTTACTACTAGCGATGCACTTGTTTCTAGTAGCTTCTTGTTACTACTAGTAAGGCACCTGTTACTACTAGCGATGCACTTGTTTCTAGTAGCTTCTTGTTACTACTAGTAAGGCACCTGTTACTACTAGCGATGCACTTGTTTCTAGTAGCTTCTTGTTACTACTAGTAAGGCACCTGTTACTACTAGCGATGCACTTGTTTCTAGTAGCTTCTTGTTACTACTAGTAAGGCACCTGTTACTACTAGCGATGCACTTGTTTCTAGTAGCTTCTTGTTACTACTAGTAAGGCACCTGTTACTACTAGCGATGCACTTGTTTCTAGTAGCTTCTTGTTACTACTAGTAAGGCACCTGTTACTACTAGCGATGCACTTGTTTCTAGTAGCTTCTTGTTACTACTAGTAAGGCACCTGTTACTACTAGCGATGCACTTGTTTCTAGTAGCTTCTTGTTACTACTAGTAAGGCACCTGTTACTACTAGCGATGCACTTGTTTCTAGTAGCTTCTTGTTACTACTAGTAAGGCACCTGTTACTACTAGCGATGCACTTGTTTCTAGTAGCTTCTTGTTACTACTAGTAAGGCACCTGTTACTACTAGCGATGCACTTGTTTCTAGTAGCTTCTTGTTACTACTAGTAAGGCACCTGTTACTACTAGCGATGCACTTGTTTCTAGTAGCTTCTTGTTACTACTAGTAAGGCACCTGTTACTACTAGCGATGCACTTGTTTCTAGTAGCTTCTTGTTACTACTAGTAAGGCACCTGTTACTACTAGCGATGCACTTGTTTCTAGTAGCTTCTTGTTACTACTAGTAAGGCACCTGTTACTACTAGCGATGCACTTGTTTCTAGTAGCTTCTTGTTACTACTAGTAAGGCACCTGTTACTACTAGCGATGCACTTGTTTCTAGTAGCTTCTTGTTACTACTAGTAAGGCACCTGTTACTACTAGCGATGCACTTGTTTCTAGTAGCTTCTTGTTACTACTAGTAAGGCACCTGTTACTACTAGCGATGCACTTGTTTCTAGTAGCTTCTTGTTACTACTAGTAAGGCACCTGTTACTACTAGCGATGCACTTGTTTCTAGTAGCTTCTTGTTACTACTAGTAAGGCACCTGTTACTACTAGCGATGCACTTGTTTCTAGTAGCTTCTTGTTACTACTAGTAAGGCACCTGTTACTACTAGCGATGCACTTGTTTCTAGTAGCTTCTTGTTACTACTAGTAAGGCACCTGTTACTACTAGCGATGCACTTGTTTCTAGTAGCTTCTTGTTACTACTAGTAAGGCACCTGTTACTACTAGCGATGCACTTGTTTCTAGTAGCTTCTTGTTACTACTAGTAAGGCACCTGTTACTACTAGCGATGCACTTGTTTCTAGTAGCTTCTTGTTACTACTAGTAAGGCACCTGTTACTACTAGCGATGCACTTGTTTCTAGTAGCTTCTTGTTACTACTAGTAAGGCACCTGTTACTACTAGCGATGCACTTGTTTCTAGTAGCTTCTTGTACTACTAGTACTACTAGCGATGCACTTGTTTCTAGTAGCTTCTTTCTTAGGGGTTTTCCGCCGACGTTCAACGTCAGGTGAACTCTGCGTGCGTGCGCCTTGAGAAGCGAGTGAGGATGCTGCCCAACCACGAGATTGAGAAGTTGTGCCATGACGCTTGGATTCTTGAAGAACTTGCTCCTAGTAGCGATGCCAGGAGCCCCTAGTAGCTTCTTGTTCCTAGTAGCTTCTTGAAGAGCAGGGGGTGTACAAGAATATTTCAATGCAAGTGCAAAAATCAAAGCAAACAGTAAGAGTACTGAGCACTTCAAAGCTCTTTGGAAAGAGCAACTTGCCACCAAGCAGCACGCAAGCAAGTAGCACCAATCCTCCCAAATACCTATCATGGTAAGGTGCCTTTTGGGCATTCTGTGAGCAATAGCCTTGAGGTTGTTGAAGTTACTGCGGCTAAAGTTCCACCCTCTACAACATATCTTACCAACGAACATGTTCTGATTCATGCGTCAGATGAGCACCGTGCCCCCTTGCATCTCCATCTCGATCCTTCGAGACCTCAACACGGCCTTTTGGCCTTTGTTACTAGTAGTAACAAGCGCCTTACTAGTAGTAACAATGTTTGCTATTAGAATTA
>CAXIVM010002965.1:0-23153 GCA_964035705.1 Porites rus | reverse complement strand
GGCAAGGAGGGAGACAATGAAGTTGACGAAGACGATGAAGAATTACTCAAACAAGAGAAGAAGCGGCTTGCGGCTCATGCCAGGTACATGCGGTACTTCAGAAACATCCGTCGTCTTAGCCTCATCGGGGTTGCAAGCGACAATATTATATAACTTGACAGTGTTCAAATTGCTTTATGTTGCTTGATTATCGTGCTTTTTTGCTAAGACAAAGACACCCCGAAAGAACTCCGCATCATGGGTGAAGAAGCGAAAGGAAGCCATTTGTTCGCATCTTTAGATAGATCTATATCGAGACTGTATTTGGAGCAATCCATGCACGCATACATTTTCCAAAGTTCATATTATGGGATCGTGGTGCCAAAAAACTAAGGTAAGTCATTGAATAGCATCTTATATGATGCTTGGTCGTCTTGCAGCGAGGGCAAATGGTCTGAGTCTAAGTTTCTCCTCAACATCCGAGAGCGGCATACGTCAAGGAGGCGGGGCGTACGCAAGTGGCTGACCGCGGCCGAGATGGATGCCATCTTTGGTCATGAAGCTGCCGAACTGATACGGGTGCGAAAATTATCAAGCGATGAGCTCAGAGCAAAGGAAGTGCGAGATCATCCAGAGCTCCCAGGGGTAAAGGAGCCAGGGGTGGGTTCTTTCCCAGCCTTTCGTGTTAATGGGTTTTTGAACACGCTCCAACAAAGGCCAAAGCATAATTTTCAAGAGGGATCTGGATAAAGTCATTGGAAGTTTTGATAGGCCTCAACACATTGTGTAAATTGCTCTCTCCGCTCTCGCAGGAGCATCAACAATTTTTGACACTTGTGGAGGATGCGGAAGAGGAGGAACAGCAGGAAGAGTTGGATCGCCTCTACAGTGCTGTGGACAGAGACTCAAGCTCCTCATCATCAAGCTCCGGTGACAAAAAGAAAAAAAAAGGTGCAAGTGGAAAAACCCAGGCCATGTGAACTGTTTGAAAAAAGTTGTTGTCAGTGCATATATGAGCGCAGTATGCATCAGTTTCAGTGCTGCCAATTTCCTAGTTCATATGGGGCTCCATTTTGGGGGCGATGGGATATATAGTTCAATTATGGCACCCCCCACATAGGACCGTACAAGATCCCTTCACCCCCAAAACGGAGCCCCAGGCAAAATGGAAATTTATCATTCAGTGCATGGGCAGGACAAGAAAAGCAAAAAAAATAAGAAAAGCAAGGCAAAGAAGGAGAAGAAGGCTCGGGGAAAGGACAAGGGCAAAGATGAGGCCAAGAAGGGCGAGAATCAGGAAGGTGACAAAGAGCAGAAGGATGTGAAGGATAAGAAGGCTGCACTGGAAAAGGATGCAAAGAAGGCGTTTATCTCGTTTTCTCAAAATCACCAGTAATTATCCTCGATCTACTTTTGATAGATCTCTTTATTGCAAGCGTTGCCACCTTTCACACGAGCATGATCAGTGATGACACTTACGCAGGCCATGTCGGATGCCAGTGCCAAGATCAAGTGGGCATTGGGTTTGCTTCCTTCTCTGGAGAAATTGCGGGGGTCCCAAGTAAACCTGCTGAATCTCACCCTATCTCTTGCTCTTGCATCAATCACGATGTCAAGGAGTGACCACCTTCGTGAAGCCGTAAAGAGTGACTTCGATACAAAGAAGAAAGTTCTGGAGGCCAAAGCTTGGGGAAGTCTCTGTATGAAGTCATTGCTGTCACTAGTGCCATATGTCCCACAAAAAAAAAGGTAATCCAACACCTGTGTGGGATCTTCGTTTGGAAGGACACGCGTGCAATGCTGCAATCGGCGTGCGATGAGAACAAGGCTGGGGCGCGGTCAATCTCACTAGAGCAATGTCAAAGACTCTGGTTCTAAATATTTTAGGAGCGGGGGCAAAGTATGGGCCAAACTGACTCCTTTCGGTCTTAACTGACTCCTTTCGGAAAACAAATTCTGCCTTACAAATTTGCGCCCTCAACTTGACCAGGTGACAGAATCGATGGTCAAGAACTGCAAACACTGCCAGGACTGAGTTGGAAAAGGCATGCGAACCTCTCAAAGGGAAAAAGGCCAAAAAGGCCTAAGTCCCAAGTTTCCAATTTAGCTGCCAAGTATGGCCATACAGCACCCGGCTATTTGTTCTAGTGCCCCTTCCAATGAAACCATGTTTCTTATGTTTTGACAAAACACAAAGTCAACGGTCGTTTAGCGGGTGATGGCCTTGGATCCTGTGGACAGGCGCATGTGTGAGAATCCCTGTAGGGAAGCTAACCAATTGAGTTGCTGGGGGCAGGGGTACCTTGCAATCTTGTGCATAGGTCTTGGATCCTAGCGTGGGTAGGGTGCCACAGGATTCTACAACAAATCAAACATCAAGGACACCCCGCATCTTTGCAAGTTTTCAGACAGAAATTTTTGGTTGTGGCGCCAACCCATTACATCGTGGCACAACATTTTGACCAAGTGTTGATTTAAAGCCGTGTGAAGCCAGGGTAGATCCTTTGCGATAAGCGTGCGCTGAAAATCCAAAACAATATTCTGTGACCAAAGTTTCTACATGTTCATACTGTACTATTCTATGTATGATCTCCAATGGGGAAGTGTCCTCGCAGGTGATTCCAACTTTGGCCCTTTGGAGAGGGATGTCACTGAGAAACTCGCTTCTGGGGTTTCCTGGGCAGAACACATCTTGGCAGTGCGAACACCAAATCCATCAGCTTATAAATGAATTTAGCGGTGCAAATACTTTGCAATTTCTATTCTATTACCCTTTGCAGGGTTGCTTTACTTCACTCGGGTGGCCTGAGGAAACAACCGCATTGTCAGCCATGAGATCAGCTCGTGCAACCTATGAGGATGCTCGGCTATAAATGATCCTGTGCAGAAGTCGCAATCTCGCGGTGCAGTGTGGCCATGGACACAATCTCGATGTTTTTAGATTTCACGGAATGGGCGCCTTCTTGATCGTGCTCCGATTTGTTTTGAGCTCTCGCTGCAACGCATCGAAAGAGTTCTCAGCGTGATCAACCTCAGACTCTTTGAGGTTCATGTTGTTCTGGCTCTTCTTCATGAAGTGCACACGCATTGATTGCCCATCCCAAGGCCAGGTACTGGCCACTGTTAACCCAGTCAGTGGGTTGGCGTGACAGTCCCTCTCAAGCGCCTGTTCCTAAGGAGTCTCGAGGATGCACCGGTCCCTGGACCGAAAAGCTTGCCAGCTATGCTCCTGGAAATGCCTCTCGCGATTTCAAGCGCAATGCTTCTTTGCCATTGGACACCAGGCTTCAACTTAGAAGTTTCAATTAAGTCAAGTATTGGAAGAGGTGCCTGTGTGCGCTTTGGAGCTTGGGTGTGGCCATGTGCGCTTTAAAGCTTGCCCATCCCATCCCATCTCACCCCACACTTGAGACAACGCCCTGAGCCCATCCCATCCAGTCCATCGTACCTGAGCCATCGCCTGATGTCATCCTTCACGCCCAGGAGCCTGTGATGGTGGAAGTGGCTGCGAAGGTGGAGACGGGGTCCACTGACTCTGGCCGAATGTGCCCTGGATTGAGGAAAAACATATCGAGATAGATTGGACAGGGTGTTCATGTTTGAATCACAAGTTGCCAAAGCCAGATTGAGGAACCTCCCAGTTATTTTGCCATACGATGTCATGGACTACCTCATTGGTTCATGCCACCTTCCCATCGATGATTTGCTACTCAACAAGTTCTGGAGCCATTTGGATTCGGTGCAGGATCCATGGGCACTGTCGACGAGTGATTTTAGAAAGGCTGCAGGCGCCAATGTGATCCCTCTTGGGTTCTATGGAGATGAGGCGTGTATTGGCTTGGTGACGGACCCTTACAACCAAATCTATGGGCTCCTTATGTCAGTGGTATTGTTTCGACCTACATCGACCAGGATGTCTCGCTTTCTTTTGTGTTCGGTGGATAGCCACCGGATAGAGTCCTGCTGAAGGAACCTTTTACCCGGTATTGGAAAAGATCACGGAATCATTCAACAGACTATCATCAGAAGGGGTGCATGGGACGCCGTTGTTTGGTGTCGGAAATCAGAGGTGACCAAGCTTTCTTCAAGTACATGTTCAAACATGAGTCTTGGTGGCGACATACCAATGTGTGCTTTCGCTGTCGTGCAACCTCCAAGCCAACACCCTTGAACTATTGCATTTATGAATCTGCTGATGGTTGGAACACAACATGCCGCTCAACCCAGCAATTCATTGAAGAGCAGTTGCCGCAAGACAACATCTGTGGCCTGGATTGTCTTTGTCCCGAAAAAACCTCCCAATTCCGTTGTATGGGATGGCTATGGCTACGGGCCCCTCAAATTTCCAAATCCCTGGTCTACTTTGGTGGGATGGGATAGCTCCAGTAGGATTCTCCTAGAGTAGGGCAAACACTTCTCTTGGCCATCCAGGTCCTTTGACAGACTTGGACTATTTTCACATCAGCATGTTGAAGCACTGCACCCTCCACATTTGCAATTTGACACTCCTTGGGGTGGCCAACGGATCAACCTTGAGCCTTCGATTGTGATTTAGACTTGAAAGTCTTTTAGGGTCACCCCTGAAAACGTGTTTTGAACTCAACCTTTGGAACTTTGATTTCCACTTTGTGGTCTATGATCGAAATCCAAGGGGGATGATGTTGGATGCTGGAATCTTTGGTGATGTTTCCCAGGGCTACGCTGTGGCCCTAGGGGAAGCCTACGAGAATTTCACCCGCTGGAGGAAGATCAACAAAATACAGAGCAGCCAGAAGCGATTCACACCGGGTCAGCTGTTGAGAGATGGTTATGGATTTTTCCTCAACACCAAAGGCTTTAATGTGAGGTTGATTTCTCAATGGCTGTTTGATTTGGTGAGAGCGCATCCGACTGGTGATCCAAGACATGAAATGGTAGAAGTTGCTTTGACCCTTGGACAAAATGATAGGCCCAAACGCCCTCCTTACCTAGTGGCCAACGTTGGCATTAGCCACAAAACCATCAACCAGTCGTCCCCAGGACCGCTATTTGCAGATACTTCGGGCTGACTGAGCGCGCCTCAAGGTGTTTGCATCTTGGCGCAACCATGGCAGTGTGGTTGGAGGAGTCACCCCCAATTTTTTGGCTTCAAGTAAAGGTGGGTTTATATTGATTGCCCATTCTTCATTGATTCGCCAGGTCATTGGCGGAAGCTGATTCCATCGAGCAAGCCGGGAAGACGTTTCTGCTGGCATACCGGCGGCTCAACACCATGTGCTGCAGGACCATGTGAAAAAAATCAACAGTGGTGCCTACAGGCTAAAGGTTCTGCCAAAGGGTCCCAAACGGTCCAACCTCGACTAACCAGGGAACTTTTCTTTTGGGTTGAAATGCTCCCTGAAAGGATGGGATGCCTAGCCTGGGTGTTGACACCCAAGTGGCATGTGCCTTGGCTGGTCGAAGTAACTGCTGCTGACCGAAGCATGTGCTATGGACCTTTGGTTGATCCGAACCACACTGTCCGAGGCAATGGCCCACGTGTTGATCGATGTTGTTCGAAAAGCCCGATGCTAGACAGCATTCATGTATACTATCCTAGGAGTCGACCTACAAAGTTTTAACTGGTATTGATGCTGCGTCGAAGCTTTTCCAAGGAACAAACCCGCGCATGCAACACACCTTCGTTGATGAAGACCAGATGCGGGTGCTCAAGAGTTGGGCCAAGAGATCGGCTGGAAAGAGAAGACCCTATGGAGTAATTTTTTTGGCCAGAATGCGCTACAAGAGTTTGCGCTGGCGAATTCCGAAGCTGAAACAAAAGAGAGGTTGAAAGAAAAAGCGATGCAGCTGATGATGTGGTGAAAACTTCGACGCAGCATATGTACTAAGTTAAACTTAGTATTTAGCAAATGCTATGTAAAACATCGTCTTAGGACTCGTAGGGTATATATATATATTATGATATATTATGTATATAGCATGGGTTCTGATATGTTCTGAGCATTGTTGCTTTTCTGGGAACAACAAGGTAAAGGTAAATGACCTTCCGGATCCAAGGCTGGAACTGCTCACACATCTGCCGAGAAGCATGAACTGAGTATGTTTGATAGCCTGGACCACAAAACTCCAAATCTTCTGGAGTCATTTCGCGGCCATCCATGACTGCTCGCCGGTACCATCTGTCAAGTAGGCAAATGTAACCTGGCTTGTGGCCAGCCCTGGCAGTTTAATAAATTAATATATATATATATAGAGGACTGAAGGGTGTATTGTGTTACCTTGCTGAAGCACCTCAGGGACCACAACGGCCATCATGGTGCAAGGTACGGCACGTGTGTACAGTCGTAGAGGTGTTTACAAAAATCACAGGAAAAATGCATTTGGGCGAGTTGGGGCTGTGCACATGTAGGGGTCTTGTTCCAGGCACAACCGGCTTCTTCGCCAATGCTTTGGGGAGGAAGTCCGCCGGAAGAGGGGTGATGTTTATTCCTTTATGGGATACATATTCAGCAAATAAGGCAGAAAACGCAACTTGAGGATCTTCCTCATTGGTATTAGTATGTTCTTTTTGGAAATCCATATTGGCTACCATGAGTCCATTCATTACGGCAAAAGACGGAAGCCAATCTAGAATAGAACGTGGTTGATTTCTGAATAAATAAATTTGTTAAATAACAACAATAACATTACGACGCACATCATTCGAGCTACCAAACCGGCAGTTGCAACCCAATTTGGTCACTGGCTCTCCAAAACCGGAGCCTCGGACGAGAGACAACAATGTCCAAGGGACGGACTTGCATCCCCTTGGGCACATCTGCAAGAGAGGAAGCTGGCACATCCCGAGGACACCTGAGCAACGATATCATCACAAACATGTGCCATCTTAGAATTGGAACAGGCTAAAGGAGAATTCACGATATATTGAGTACTTCAATACACTTGATGCTTCGAAACCAAAAGTATTCCTTCAGCTTTCAAACCCACTCGTTGCTGGTTTCTCACAACCATAGTCGCAGAACCATGACTGCATTTCTGTCGTATGTAATCTTTCACTGCTCATGATGCAATCATCTCATCCAACAGGGTTTTTACATTACAGTAATCATTATAATTGCCGACAGCAATGCGAAAATACCAGGGCATGACTAGAAACATCACGCCAGCAATGGCTGCTTGACCAACCATCTCATGCTGCGACCCATAATTGCGAAAGGATCCACAGGGCTGTATATCCAATGTGCAATCATACCTCAGAAGAAAACAAGCCGTTTTGGAGAGTGGTTTGCAAGTCAGGACCGTGGTTCATGTTTCTTCGATTCAAAAACCAGGCAGCCGAATGCAAACGAATATATCTATCTGTGATTGCCAAGCTTCTCCAGGAGGGAATACCGACCTGCGAAACAAAGCAGAAGCTGTCGAGGCGAGCGCATCGAGTGTCCGACTTTCTTTGACACGGCCTTGGCCCCTTCGGTCTTGGACTGCGCAGTGGTAAGCTAGTTGAAACGTGCCGTAACTTACTCAATGCACGGAAACATGGGAAAAACAAACAACACACAAATAATAACAACATACAGTACATCTAAAGTCTTTAATACCCCACTTGAGGCCAAACTGTTGAATTGTTTTTCTTGTGGTCTGTCTTGGCCTGACTTGCCTCAAAGCGCAACTGCTCTTTTGGCGGAGCTTGCTTGCTCAGCCGATTCTTCCGTGTGGGGCATCGAAAGGGTCTGTCCGTGTGTTGTGCACGAATGACATGAATGACATGTCTTCCGGATTTGTCATTCATGTCTTCCGGGAAGGGCTACCAGGGCCCAGCCTGCAATGGTTTCAAAGTGTTGTGCAGCAATTTCGAGGTCACGCTGCTGCTGGAACGGTGTTGTGCAGCAATACTTCTGGTCCAACCATCCTCAGCTCGACGCGGGCGGATGTGTTGTTGCATTCCAACACACATCAAAAACACACACCGTTTTTTGCGCTCCACGTCAAGCATCGAGATAGCAGGAGTCCAGCGCTAGCGCGTCTGCACCTCACATTTTCCTGGACAAAGCAGGGATGTCTTGATGGAGGTGATTGTTTACCCTTGTAGCTACAGGAGTTTGTGGTTCTGTTTAGCAGCTCCGCACCAGTGTCACGTGGCAATGACACTGGATGCTGCTGACTTGTATGAGCCATCGGGTTGTCTGGGGATGTTGACCACACATCAGCGTGGGGATGAGCATGGATCTGGATATCTTGAACTATGCTAGTAGCTGCTAGCTGCGAGTACTTAGTATGTAAGATCTCAGTATGCAATCTGGACGTCGGGGGCGTCCCAAATACGGCTGAAGGCGCCTGTCAATTGTGGTCAATGGTTACCCAACAGAAGCCAATGACCGCTTTTCGTCCTGAGCCACTGCCAGGAAAGTGGAGCTGTGTGCCCAAGGTGCCAGCTGGGCGCATCTGGCACAGCTCTCACCATCCAGAAAGCTAACAGTTCTCAAAAAGGCCAACTCCTTGGCTGTCACGCAAAGCGAGGTGTAAGGCTCATGTCATCCAGTACTTCATCTGACTCCACTCCACCATGACTGTATGTGTGATCCGGCCAAGAGGTGTTCGTGTCCACATTCTCTCCTATTTGAGTTGAGACTGAGGCCATTCCTTCTCGCTCTCTCGCTCTCTCTGAAGCCATGTGAAACCAAGGATCGACCTTCACCATTTGCTGGTTCTGAGACCTCAGTCAGCAGGTCTTTTTCCGAACGTCTTCCTTTGCTCCCGCGAAAGAAGGGGGATGCGGACTTCAGCTTGAAGGACTTGCAAGCGGACTGGCCTATTATCAACAAATTGGGCCTCGCGAGACTCTTGGTGGAAGCTAAGTCTTGGACATCAAAAAAAGTTACTGGTGTCTGCGATCCCGCTACATCTCTGCCACAGGCTGCACCAGGGCAGGCTCTAGAACTTGTCATGATCTGCCTGCAAAATCTAAAATGTGAAAAACACCGGCCTCTCCCAGTGGTACATTTGCGTTGGCCTCTCCCCCATCTCACTTCAGAACACGACTGGACCGTTCAGCTAAGCCACCAGTGGTCAACTTGGGACTCTGACAAGCTCTGGAGATTCTTCCAGCTTGGAAATTCCCATCCCGGAGCGACTTGGAGGACGTCTTCCAGAACCATGGCTTCTCTTTGAGCCATGTGATCCTGGATTGGGCTCAGTTTTCGCCGAACACGGGAGCTGTACCACCGAGAAACTCCCCGTAAGTATCCTTAGTCCTTAGTTACACTGTGCCAAACGGCCGGCAATTTGACCATGGGCCTCGAGCATCCTATATACTAGTAACCCATTCCAAAAAAGGAGTGACATCTGCCATCTTGAGGCCATGGACTGACGGCCACAAACGAGCCAAGCCTAGGGCCTGAGGCCACAAACGACCTCTTACAAAGGTAGCTCCAGCCTTAAAAAGAAACAATGCAACATCAAAGCCGGTGAGTCTCAAGCGTTCAAAAGAACACTGAGCATCTTCCTCCTCCCCCCTGACCTGTTCCAAACAAGCTCCAAAACAAAACACATCCAGGACCCAAACCTTCAACCTTCCAAGCATGACTTGTTTCCTCCCATCCCCTCGCCCCTGCACTGGCCCCCTTTTTGGCGCTATTCCAGGGCGGCCGTGATCTGCGCGATCCAACCTGAGGCGCTCGGCTCTCGCTCGGCCGCTCGGCTCCAGTCGCTGGGCGTGCGCGGTATTGCGCGGTGCGGCGAGGCGAACCGCGCCTTGCAGGGACTCCATGGGGCCACCATGGCCTTGGTCCGGCAGGTCTGGATGAGGCCACGGCCATGGTAAAAACACGGATGTTATGGTGGGATGTTGGTGTGGTTGGCGTGGTGTGGTAAATGGGAAGAATTGAAAAGTGATCAGAAAATTGTCAGAAATATTCAGAAATGGTGTCTTGCATGCCGGAAGTGCATGGAAGTGCATGATCTATCATCTCATTCCAAGAAAGGTGGCCAAACATTTTGCCTTGTGGGTGTCCACTCTTTGTGGCATCGAACATCCTCAGCCCCTGACTGTCTGGTTTCTCAGCATCAGCCTGGTCAAGGTCCTCCTGAAGTAGCAAAAAACATGCAAAAACCACATACAGCAGAGTGGCCCAAAGCTGTGACAACGACCATGGGACATGGAACGCAACTGCCCACTGCCCAGTAGTTAGCCAAACTTGGTGGTGCAGCCCGTAGCCTCGGCCGTCACCCCTCAACTCTGATCATCCCTCATGTGGTAATTTTGCGTGAATTTTGCATTTGGCCATAGCCCTCATTACTCAATGCCGCAATCGAACATTATCGATCATATATGACTCTGGGTTCCAGGCTTGCCCTATTCTGGCTTCCAGATCTTGTAGCACTTGAGTCAAAACCTGGCCAAATTCTGCACTACCATCTGCACTTCATCTGATTCCACGATGGCTAGGCGCCCAGCAGCGGCCACGTAGCCCCGGAACTCCAGCTGACTCAAGCCTGCATGAGTTGAAGCAAATGCTTGTTGCTTCGTGTTTGCATGCGCATCGTTGTTCCTCAACCACGCCCAGCAAGTAGACGCACCTGTTGGATCTGTTTGGGTCACCGCCACGAAACCCCCGCACCTGTCTCATCCCGCTCGACGGTCACTGCCTTGGTGGACCAGAAAGGGTCGGGCTGCAAATGAGCGAGGCATGCCGCACCAACTTGTTGGACAGGGCAATAACCACCTGTTATCTTCTCCAAGGATCCTCCACAGGGGCATGGTGGTTTCTTTTTTCCAACTGTTTTGGGTTCTATTCTCACTGTTGGCGGAGAAAAAATCACCAGCCCTCCACAGACTCCGAATCATCCCTGCCATCCATTTTGGCGCGTCTGTCGGCCAAGCAGCTGCGTAGACGTGCCGAAGCCGCTCCAACGTGTCGGGGCACCGCACAGCGAAACGGTCAATGAGAACTTGCCTCGGTGTTCGAGCCGAGGCGGATTTGTAGGGCTGGTTTTGGAAGAGACTGACGACCTGACCCGAAGCTCATGGATGTTTGAAGTGCGGCGGGGTGTTCCAACAAAGTGACAATGACGTCTATAGCACAATATAGAACTCTATTTATAGAACCGCATTTGCCTCCAAAGGATTTGGATGGATTCTTTTTTCTCTGTCTTGGGAGGTCACTTGAGACAAGTTCGATTTCTTTGGAGGTTCCGGTGCCTTCCCGCATTTTGGAATCTGCATCGGACCGACCGAAGGGGGCGATGCTACGACCCAGTGGCGTCAGTTGATGAAGCTTCTCGATGTCCATGTAGCTGGCACCTGGACATCGAGATCTCCTTTGGACTCGGGACCTCGCCCGTGCCCTATTAAAACATTCAAATGCCAGACCTCAATACATCTCAATACCCTATGTTTAGCTGGCCACAAGGGTCTGATTTTTTGCCCTATAGGCACTGCAAATCTGACAGGTGTGAGGCATCGGTTGTAAGACTGGACGCCTGGAACCAAAAGGAACATCCAACTTGCGCCGCATGCCATGGCATGAAACATCATCCCCCATCAGGCACCTGAAACTTCTCGGCACTTCTCAGAGAAAAGCCTGGCGGATCAATCCTTCACATCCAGCGATTCAATTGTTGGTATACTCATGTACGGCAACCTGCCCCCCAAAGCAAGGTCACATCCAGTTGGCGCAGGGAAGCTCGCATTGCTGGTGTTTCAATGTAGTATACATGACATCTGAGCGCTCACAGTCGCACGCACTGCGAGGCTGGCCTGTCACACTCGGCACCCAAAGTGGTGATGTCGGAGAGGATTCCCGTCGCCAACTCCTACAGAGTCCCATCAGGGGATGTCCCGCCCCATGTGCCGAGCAATTGAACAAAGATGTAGGGATTGTGCACCCCTAAAAGATCCTAGTATATAAGATCCCTAAACATAGGGATCCCTAAATAAAGGTGTAGCGGACGCAAAAAGAAAGGATCCCTAGGCCCGAAGCTCCAACGATCCTTTTCGTCCTGCCTCCTTCCTACGCCGATCAACATTGGTCTTTGGGGATCGGACTTAGGACCACCTGAGGTGGCCCTTTTGGTCTTAGGTGAAATTCTCTCATCGTGGACTGCGATTCAACAAGGGAGGGTTGAAGAATACAGTGCAGTTCCGAATAATTCCTAACATATCTGTCTTAACCACATAGATTGGCCCTCCGGCCGGCTTTCCATCTCAAATACCACCCCAAAGATCATAGATCTGCAAGGCTTGATGGAAGATGCTCTCTCGCGACAAAAGCCGCGGCATAGTACGCACTTCATCCAAGGGAAGCGAGATGTTGCAGCAAATTCAGACATGCCACACCATTGAATGATGCTCCGCGAAAGTCTCATAATTAATCATACTTGATATTGTCATCAATAATTTGGCAGGTACCGTGGGTGTCCATTGGATTACACTACTATCCGGGATCTCCAGCCAGGGCACACAGATGGTCGGATGGTCCAGGTATGTATTCAAGTATCTTCATCTTTGGTCGGCTCATTGCTACAACAACCCGCACATCCCGCCCACCGCTCGTGAACCATCGGCTCCTTGAGCTCGGTCACGGGCATCTCCTACAAAGCGGTCGATGGTGACCGAAGGAAGGCGTTGGTTGAAAACACTATCTGAACTTGAGGCCCTATATACATACATATATATATATATATGGAAGTTCCTTGCCAGGTGCGGTACAAGAGGAATTGAGAAAATCCGCGCAAGTAGCCTATCGGGCTTCTTGTGCTCTTGGCATGAATTTTGGTTGGCCGGCCTCTGGAAGTCTTGAAGTGAAGATAGTGAAGACACGGTCCATCTAAAATGATGCAAAACAAAAGCAAAAGTATTCAACGAAGAAGGGCGCCTTCCACTCATCTGCTGGCAAATCAGGTGAAAGCCATCGGACGCTGCTCCTTTCCACCTGTTTTTGGCCGCCAGAACATACCCGCTCAACCCCCTCAGAACTGCCACAACAAAGCAACACTTTACAAACAAATGAGATATGTTATATATACTATTAAAAAAATTGTGGTTTACAGTAATTGATTGGTGTTGATCCATTCCCAAAAAGGACCTAGGCCTAGCACTTTCTGGGTGATCTCCAAAAACAGTTCTTGGATCGGTCCTTTGTTTCATGCTCAGCGAGGTTGATTGAAGTTGCCCAGGATACATATCAGGGATTGTGAAGTGTGCGGGCCGGTTACGAAGGTTTCGCGCAAAGAGACACCAATGCAGGCCTAAAAGAACAAACAAAGTGGGCACCAGCTGGCAACATCCTTCAGACATTACCCTTGTTGAGAGACTGACATGCTCTGATTGAAGACACTTTCATCTATGCAGGTTCATGTCTGGTGCAAGAGAAATTAAAGACCTGTCATTAATCATTTATCATATTCTACACGGTCCAAAATGACAACTCCAACAACCTGTGGCTTGGAAGCTGAGCTGTTGGAGGCTACAAGAATTACGAAACGCCTGGTGGCTTTGTGTAGCAAAACGCAAACTCTGCCCCCAATGTCCCCCAAAACGGTCAAAAACGAACCTGCCTCAGGATCCTCCGCTGCAGGCTTTGCCGGCGATTCATCTCCTCAGCCGCGATCCCACGTCCGCTGTTCTCAGCGAGGCCCCATATGATGGCTGAAGGCTGATCATTTGGATTCGCCCATTTAATTTCGGTAAATGATGATGCTACTTGCTGTGCCGTAGGTTGTCCCACTGCATGATTTGGATCCATAATGAAGGTTATCTAATGAAGGTATATACTATAATATTGTACAGTTACGGTATAATATGCTGGTCAATGTTGCCCTCACAGCATGTGCCGAACGACGGGAGGGATGGAACGTGAGCTGTGAGTCCCTGTATTGTAATGTAGACCCTCCATTAATAACCCCCCAGCCATGGAGATTGTAAAACCTCCTTCTCCATTGTCTCCATTATATTATAATCATTATATAAGCAAATGATAGCAAATGTCACTGATCCAAACCCTGTGGTTGGGGGACAGCCAAACGCGACCACACTGATCTCAGCTTACACAGCCCAAGCTTCTTGGAGCTCTTTGGCTTCCCTCAACTTCTTCGCAAATCTCGGACGTCACATCCACCGCGGCAGGTGGATCTACTCGATCACAGGCGGGGTCAGTTTCTTCGGCTAAAGAAGGCCCTCCTGGTGAGGCAGGCGCCTGCTTCACCACAGTGTTTCCTGCAACGCTTTCATGCAGGACACCATGGTGGGCAGGATGCGTGCCAGCTGGGACGGTGTCACCAAGAGTGATGGGGAGGTCAACACAAAGAACAACATGCCCACATGCAGATTCATCATCATTCATCGAAGAACTTTCAAGCTGTAATTTCCCTGGACTTTGCCCAAATCCAGGTTCCTTCCGTTCAATTATCCATCAAACACCGCCCGCCCTATACCCGCTTCCCCTATCTGCCCAGACGGGCCACCGCGCTCCTGCGGCCTGAAAGCGTCTGGTCGGCCGAAGACGCTGTGGGAGATCCGCCACCTGCCGAACATCTACGACGACTGGACGAATTAAGGCTGAACACTGGCAGCCAGTGACATCCATCGAAGCATCGAGATACCTGCATTTTCACCAAGGCAGGTTTGGCCAAAGCTGTGGAACTTCTTAGGAAGTCTGTGGAACGTCATCGACACACTAGACACACTTCTACCAATATATAGCCCCTGACTTATCTGAATTCTCTAACATGGACACCATGCTGTCAGTAGGAGACATGTTCAAACAAAAGTCAACAAAGTACTGTGAAAGTCGTAGGCCTTCCCACTTCCACCATCTTCCCATCCCTTTTCCCACCCTTGCCCCCCCAATCCGTCCACCGTCAGGTTGGGCGGCAACGGCAGGGGAGGTGGCAGCTTGGCGCGCGCGCAGGCCGCTGCGGCATCGGCCGCCGCGGGACCACCGGTGCGCCGGGGGGTCATCGGTGTCCGGGAGCGCGGAACTGGGGACGTCAAGCGTCTGCTTTGGTAGGGCATTATATGGCTTACTTATTGTGGCTATAGGCACATCTCAAAGGGGGGGGGTGCTTTTGTTGATGTAGTTGGGCTAATTGGATAGCTATAGACTTACAAGTTGACATGGCTCAACTGCAGTTTCATGTCTTTTTTTCCCGTCCGAGAGTGGTTTGGCCAATGGCGGACCACTAAAAGTAATGGGCTGAAGAATCCAAAGTGTTGTGTTGTGTCATTTTACCGTTATTTCTTTTTATCCGTATTCAAGGTGGTATTTCATGGGATGGAACTGGCCAGGGCCAGGGGGCTTCTGATTGCGGATTCTTTCCTAAGCCACTCCAAGTTCTTTGATTTGCTCCTGTTTTTGCTTGAGGAGCTTCGTCTAACAGGGAACATCTAGGGACGCCGTCCTACTTAGTGGTCTGATTTGCCTCCATGTGTGGAAAAACCTCAGCGTTCCTCAATCATGACCTTCGAACGTTACATGAGAGGGGAAATAATCTTTCACCTCGGTGCCTGCCATCAAGAAGGAACGGAACAGCCAGGCCTACAAAGCATCAAATTGTTTCAGGCGAAAAAGCTCAGGACACTTGACACATCAAACAGATCCAAGCACAAACAGCCAGGTCAGTCAAAGCACCTTTCTCGCACAAGTTGCTTAAAAGCCATGGCGAACCCAAGTCGGGCCAAATCATCTGCACTCCCTGGAATCATCATCGAAGTAAATGGCAAGGCCCCTTGGATGACCATTTCCCCATACCAAAGAGGTGGGTTTCACTCCACGAAACCATGATGATTTCAGGAAGTGCGGCCCGAGCCCAGGTTGATCACGATTGGATGGGATTCACCCCGATTTTTTGGGCTTAAGCGGCCTCAGTGGGTGTCCTCTCCGACGATAAACGGACTGGAAAAACTGGGCCTTGCCTGTCGCCCCGCTCACGGACTGCTGGTCGTGGAATTCCGGGGCGACAGCGGAGACAACGCCCCGGACTTCACCCGATGATGCGCGTAGGAGATCCGGTTGGTGCGTAGCATTTTGCCTTGATAGCCTGGCAGCGCCACAGATGTGGCGGCTCAGTGCCCGAGTAACTGGTGAAAGGTGCCCGACTGCTCGGAAGCTTGACCAAGGCTAGCCGGCGCTGGAGCCGAAAAAGTCGGGTGGGGGAGACTGATGTGAGTCACAGGTAATCACAGGATCTGAACAAGCATGTGCACAACGCACGAGCATGTGTACAAAGCAATCAAGAAACATCAAGAAACCCAAGCCCACCCTGAATAAGCAGCCTGTATATACAATGAAGGTTCATTAGACTTGGGGGGGCTCTCCCACCAGTGGCTTTGGTGTCTCATATTCCTTTGGTCTGAGGTCTTTCGAGGTCTTTTCTATCCAAGCCCACACTCAACGCCCAGCCCGCCCCAGGCCGGGCAGGCGGCCGAGATCGATCCAAGGGACTGAGCTGATCGCCCCACCAATCGATGAACTCGATGTTCTGTTCCTGGGCGCCCGTATTCGAGTTTTGGGGCGATCGAGTGGGTGGGTGGAAAGGCCTACTCTCCCGCAAACGGACCACATGGAACCAAAGAATTGTCCGGTGGAAGACCATTTTCCTCTACAACCCAGTGGTTTTTGGGGTTCCATGTCAAGCTGCAGGGGAGTAACTTGCAAGTTCCACACAGGTCCACAGGCTGAGTGAAGGCGGCTTTGCCCTTTGGCCCCGGAAGGGTCAAGCATGCTTCCAATTGTCCGGATGCAGCAACATCAGTGCCCAAGATGAACAATAGTAAAGCTGGGGAGCTCGCTTGGGAAGCTCACGCTGCAGTTTGCAGTTTGTCCTTCTCAGCATTTTCATGCTGCAGAAAGAATTTTGGCCTGAGAATATTTTACTGAATGCAGTATGATTCGGACGCTTTTTCATATCTATATACTACCTGGAGTCTCCCTGAGGACTCTTATTTTAGGCCGGGCCGAAAAAATGTTAAGGACCTTTTTACAATATAGTTGCCTGGCCCAAAATAAAGACCTCAGGGAGACTCCATGAGAGATTTCAATGTGTCACGAGCGGTGGCTCAAACATGAAGCCCATGCTTGTGGTCCCCGTGGTGCCGAGGAGGTGCGCCCTCCTCTCTCTCTCTCTCTCACACTCTTCTCTAATGTGCAGTGCAGTGTTTATTGATCATTGTTGTGCAGTGTGCAATTGATCTCCTCTGTCTCTCCCTCTCTCTCTCTCTCGTATTGCGTCAGTTCATCTCAGTGCTCAAGTCACGAGATTTGCGTTCTCCCGGTCAATGACCATGAATGCCACATTGCAAACGGTGATTTGTGGGGTTGAACCAGACTGTGGCAACCACGGTTTGTCTTCTTCTGGCGACTTGTGTGGGAAGGGCAAACGCGTTTTTGAGTGTCCGAGGACCTTTTTAGTTTCCAACCCAAACCGGGTGCGTCCGAGAAACGTATTTCCACGACCGAAACACATATTTTGGCGACCGAAGCGGATGCGTCCGACCTGTCCGACCCCCGTCCGCGCATGTTTCAAATTTTGCTGCTTTTTTGGGTTTTGGATGGTTGGGTGCCCCGGTCAAGCCTCAAACTTGGATAGATTGAGTTCCCTGTTGGTCTACGAAATGGTCTTCTAAT
The DNA here is from genome assembly GCA_964035705.1 of Porites rus. Lineage (NCBI taxonomy): Eukaryota > Metazoa > Cnidaria > Anthozoa > Scleractinia > Poritidae > Porites > Porites rus. Next base: position 5,574 of record CAXIVM010002965.1, on the reverse strand, counting down.
GTGCGGGGTGGATGGTTCAAGGGAATGGGCTGATGAATGTATAGTACACTTGCTTGCGTAGAGCATGCATCGGACTCTCGGCGCGTGTCTCTGCTATAGGTTTTGTCGCTGGAAGCCCCCATGCTAGTGGTTGGGTTTGGCAATGGCAAAACGTGTCCGGTCCCTGGCGTCGGTCTTGTGGGATTCAGAGTGTACAGAATCACCAGTGTGGGATTCGGAGTGTACAGAATCGAGGAAACTAATACTGATTCAGGTTACCATCAACAACCATGATCCATGTATCAGGTACCTTTTCTGACAGGTTGCTCCTTTTCTTTTCAATTTGGCCTTATAAAAAGGTCCTTTTCTAAATACGAGAAAAAAACAAAGGTCGGAGGAGACTCCAGGTATACACTTATGCGCCTAGAGCTTGGCAAAAAAGTAACAAATGCCCCAACGACACACCCATTGATGACATGTTTGCTCCTTCTAACCCCCAGCAAGGCTTCATCCATCACTCCAAACAAGTTTGCTACAACGGATGGCTCTGAGCTTGGAAGACTGAGTGGCTTAGGACTTAATCTGCACCACCACTCAACGAAAATCATAGGATCAGTTTTTACATGAACATCGGCCGGTGGAGTCATCCGGATACTGAAGATCTAGACTCCCTGGAAACATCATGGAAGTGGAACATGGCCCCTGGAAAGGCCATTTTTCTTTACACGTTGTCCACTTCCATGTTTGTTGGAGGGAGTGTACATGAAACCCACCTCATTCTGTTGATGTCACCTGCACCAAGGCTCCATCATGTCCCGGGTCTCGGCATCAAGCACCTGCTCTGCGAGCTCCTGCATGGGACCATGCTGAAAGGACCCAAATTAAATTCGCCTGCCTGAAGAGCAACACATACTGTACATGAAAGTTTGTATCTTGTGCATTTGATGCTGTTCAGTCAGCTCTGGCACTAGCTCTCCGCTCTGTGCGTGGCATGTTTACTGGATGCATCTACATCTTCCACGCAATTTCTCCTCAGGTGATGTACCTTGATGATCATGCCCTGCGCAGTGCCAGTTGGGGCTTTGACGAGGAGCAAAATGTCGATCGGGGTGGGATGAGTGCTGACTCCGCGGCTAGGCCCACATGAACGTTCAAGTTGGAGATGATGAGTGGCACACAAACAACTCCTGACATGAATAGCTTCACGAAAGTACATGCATGCAGCTACATTTCCTTTAAACGTGTCTTTCCTCTATCTAGTGAATCTAGTGAGTCAGAAAGGCCGCTAACATCCTCCTTCAACACCTATACGGAGTCAATACACCAACAAAAGTCTTTCTTTAAAAGGATCCCAGTTGACAACCCTAATCCTGCAAAACGCTTATGTCATCGCACACGCTCAAAATGTCATCCCTCCAAAACTGATTAGTTGTTTCGATTTACACGGAGGATGATAATTAAATTGACCGTCCCATGCTGGCCACGCAAAATGGACTTCTTAAGACCTGATATAAGACCCTGCAAGAAGAAACACCTTGTTCCTCCTGAAGAATTGACGTATTTGTTTCAAGTGAGTGTTGAGTCAACACATCAAAGGTGTGGACCACCCTGTGACCTCTATTCGTGTCATGGCTGAACCCCAAATGCAGTTGACTCCTCCAACTCCAACATGAAAAGGTGTAAAGGATCAGGCAACATATCTAACACTCTAAATTGTCTTACATCCCTACACAGCTCCTGTGGTTCCTCTTCGCCAAGCATACACTTCACCCGCTTCAACCGCAACCAACCGATCCAAAGCTCGGCCTCGCACGAGGCGGCACATGACCTCGCTGATCTGCATGGTCCGAGGCTGGGAGATCTCTAAATAGTTGATGACCTCGGATACATCACGGTTTGCCCCGTCTCTGCGACAGAAGGGGTCACGGGTGGATATACTATACAGTTGAGGAGCATATACTGGAAAACCGCGTTCTTTGGGGGGCGAAGCTATAGGAGTTTGGAGCCCGCCAAGCAGCAAGATTCCACCCAACACCCACACATCGTTCATCTTGGGTCACCATCTGGCGGATTTACACCGGCCCACCGTTCGTTGGCATTGCAGGGCCTGACAACGTTCCAAGTCAGAAGGGATGTCCGAGGAGTCCGATCTACTTATTGGAATGTGCGGCTTTTCTCCCCCCACCCACCCCTGGCGGTCTGAAGTGTCTATCTCCCCAGCGGCAGTGAACTGCTCCGAGCGTTCGCGGAGGATCCTTGAGGCCCGTGCGAACACACGACGCGCACGTGGTGCGTTTTGGAAGGAGGGTGAAGCATCCGATCCAACTTCCGGTGAAAGTAAGGCGTTGCTGGGTTCCATGGGGGTGATTTATATAGTGGATTTGGCTGGTGAACATGGGATCTGGATGGATCGTGGCTCTTATTTGGTGGATCTTCAATCATCATTCGGCGGACATGTCCGACGATGTGGGAACTAGTCCGCGGTGCAAATCTTCCGTCTGTGTTGGACGCAACTCGTGCACTGACGGTTCAGGTGGATGGTGGGACCTGGGATAGGAATCCAGTATGGAATGGCATCAGGACGTAAAAAATTGACAAAGGGCATTCTTCTGCAAGAAGCACTTTGCAGTAAGACTGCATGCTCATAGGCCCCGGGGCTGAGAGAACATGCGAGAACGGACCTGGTCAGAATCTGAAGAGGCTCAAAAGGCTCAATTGGATGCCTGAGGTATCCTGAAATGTTGACATCAAACCAGGACGGTCGCACAAAATCATGTTATTGAAATCCGTACAATTCCGTGTACACATGCGTAGACGAACGACTGCTTGTCTGAGGTCGTTTAGCTAAATTCTAGGTTGTTTAAATTGCACATGCCTCACTTATCGGTGTGTGGGGTCATACCACAACGAGGAATGTGTTGTAGAGTCTGATCAGCGCCCACCGAAGACTCAACCTGCCTAGGGCTCCCATCTGTTCCCACAGATCTCGCCAAGCAGCTGGTTCTCCATGTCATCCTCGCAAGTCGATGCATCTAACTGAACAAATTAGGGACCAGCGATATTCGATTATTTAGGAAATGGTGGGACTAAGGAAACACATGGTCCCTGAATTCTTCTTCTTGTAGGGGGTGGGGAGCTAAACCCGAGCAGGCCCAAGAGATCGGCTCCAAAGATTCTAAAGGTCGGTGTTGTTCCCAAACAACCCTGCAATCCAATCAACAGGTCAACATTGAAGGGACATTTGGAAAACTTAGTGAGAAAGAGTGGGAACGCCCTTTTGAGGAGCATTGCTCCAAGCAAAACCCAACTTGGTTGAACCGATTAATCAAAAGCATCCCGTTTGTGGATCCAACGTATAACCGGGAACCCCCAAGTGCAAAAACAGCTTGCCAAACGCAGGTGGGCTTCTCCAGCTTGCCAAGTTGCACCCAAACATGCCCAATCTATTCCAAGACTCAATGATCTTATCCAGCTTAGCAATCTCCGCATCTGCCACGTTCTTCACCTCCAGCAGCTTGCCACGGGCCTCAAGCCGTGGACGGTCCTTCTGCGGAGTGCACGTGCTGGGGCTGCAAAACGTACCCTAAGCTCCAAGGACCTGCTTAGAAGGTTTTTGGGGTGGGTTTAGAGGGTCCAAATACCTTCTAAGGAGGTACTTGGAGCCCTAGGGGTAGTAGATGACTAGGAAGAGTTAGGAGCGAAGTCGTTCTCCGAAATGAAAGCACCCTCTTTTGCACCCCTTAGTAGCCTTAGTGGCAATTTGTGAGGCCCACACCAGAGCATCCTGCCCTCCAAAAAGCCTTCAATGTATAGGTGGACAATTTTGGGCCATCCAAAGGTCATCCAGAGGGACACCTCTTGGGTGATCCACCTATACACCAGAGGTGACACCTTGGGAGGTGTACATGCCTTGGGTCATCCCGGTGAACACCTGGGGTCTTGGGTCATCCAGAGGTGTCACCGGCCTCTTCCAGCTTCGCCAAACGCACCACCAGCTCCTGCACGGTCTTCGCATGTTGGTGTGGCTTCTGGGTGGTGAATGTAGAAGTCATCGGTTAGTATACCGTACACACTCCGACTCACTAACATGGAAATGGAAAATGGCCACTGTGACTACCTTTTTCTTCTACAAACAGGTGGTTTTCCACTTCCATGTTAGTGAGTCAGAGGGTAGTTGGTTGGCTGGAAGGTTGCGAGGCTGACATGTATCTTGAAACCATCCACGTGGAAAAAAAAGCTCGCATGCCAGCATGTGAAAATCCATAGGAATCCACCATCCATGAAAGGCTACAAACAAAATAACTCTACTGGTTGGAGTTTTCGACCCACTTGAAACATATTAGTCAGAGGGTCCAATCATCCCCAAGTAAGGGTTGAAAATAAACATATCCGAAACCATCACCTAGTCTAGTGCCTTGGGTTCCTTGCAGATCTCATGCCCAAACCAGTTAGACCTAACAATCATCCCTTGATCGTGAACACCCCCACGACTTAAAGCTCCCCACCTACCACATCCGACCACCTACCACCCCGTCCCTCGCGATCCGCACGAAGCGCCGAACCTTCGGTCTGACCGGCGTCCTCCGGCTTGGGCACGGTCGCTAGGATGATCCACGCTTGCCGCGTGGCCCAGGGTGTTCGAGGTGGGTAGGACTCTGCGATGCAAAACCTGGACGTCACAGTTATGGACGTAACGGATGCGACATCTGACATCTGGATTGATTTGGAAAAAGCTACAAAAAGGCCCCACTGGAGGCCTCACATGAATATATAAAAATAAGTAATATATATCTTGCCAACCGATACTGAAAGCATGAAAACCCTTCGCTCAGAATCGCACGCTGTGGGAGGCGCACCAGTGAAGCAAAACACAGCCAAATGCAAGGATGTTGACTTGGGCGTGAACCGCATCCTAGATGATATGACTGATATGAACCGCATCGGTGGCAGCATCTTTTGCCAAGGAACTCATACTTGCAGGTCTCAAGGTTCTTCTGCAAGGTCACGTGCTCGCAATTCCCCAGATTCCAAACGGTTCCGAAGGTCTCCACAGACCACTCAAACAAACCTCAGCTTTTTCCTACGCAACAAAAGAAGAATTTCGGGTGGCCCCACAGGGACACGAAACAGTTGAATGGGCTGGCAAGTTTCATTCGTACTATTTGGCATTCACATCTATAAATACTATACATTAACAGCAGTTGCAGCACCAAAGCTTCTTCCATGCCGGCCAGGCACACATGAGCATCAAACGGATGGTTAATCCATGTGTCACCACCAGGCAAAGGTCGTACTTCACCTGCATGGATGCTGCATGCCATCCTCATAAAATCTTCCCACAATCTTTCCACATCTTACCACCCCAAAACAGCCACCCGGATCAATCACCGTTCACCGTTTCAAAAACCCCGGCCTCGTCCCGGGTCAGCATGCCATTGCCCGTGAAGTCCCCGAAGAGCTTGTCCCAAAACTGGGTCACCCGGTCAAAGACGTCGGCCGAGCTCTCGGCATTCGGGCGCCTGGGTACGATCGCACGCGCAGAGCAAGCGGACTGAGTGAGTGAGTTCGGACTGAATGGCGAGCTCAAAGGAGAAA
>CAXIVM010002964.1:0-23522 GCA_964035705.1 Porites rus | reverse complement strand
AGTACGAGACCTGTCCCTTTTTAAACCTTGACGATAATTCAGACAACCGAGAATGTCCGGTCGCGGCAAAGGAGGTAAAGGCTTGGGCAAAGGTGGTGCTAAGCGTCATCGTAAGATTCTACGCGATAATATCCAAGGAATTACCAAGCCAGCGATCCGTCGTCTCGCTCGCCGTGGGGGTGTAAAGCGAATTTCTGGACTGATCTACGAGGAGACACGCGGTGTTCTGAAAGTTTTCCTTGAGAACGTTATCCGCGATGCCGTGACCTACACCGAGCACGCCAAGCGTAAGACCGTTACAGCCATGGACGTAGTATACGCTCTGAAACGACAAGGACGTACTCTGTACGGTTTTGGGGGTTAGAATACACTGTGATCCCTGATCAACACTTAAACCAACGGCTCTTTTAGGAGCCAACAAATGTATGAAAAGCTCTGACCAAATACGTGATAAGAGAATTTGTTTTCATTACGATCATTGCCGAAGGTTTATACACATATGAACAAGACAACATACACCTGAAATCGATTCAGCGCTTTATTTACTGGGTGCGTCCACGCGAGTTTTTCTTTTTTTGTGACTTTACAGCAGCGCAGTCGTTACTTATAAAGGGAAATTATTTTTTCCGTCTAGATTAGCCTCATAGCTCTTTGCGGGGCGTACAATACTGTAAAGCTTTTGTCTTTAGTTAGTGAATAAACTGTTGCTGTACGTTGTTGTTGTCGCAGAATTAAGAGAGCAAGCTGGTTTGTGTCGTTACCGACGACGGTTTATAACTGTGTCTGTTTATTTTACGTAAACAGCTTATGTACTGAATGAAATCACGACGATCTCTTGTAATTTTGACGCAAAGAAAACAATATTTCAAGCTCAGTAGTAGCAGCAATGTTTGTTCCCGGTTGCTAGGAATGCGATGAATTGTGTACTCGTTTAAAAAGATCAGAAAGTTGTTCGATTGTCGCTTGGTATGTACCTCGAAGTTCGTATAAAAACCTGTTGGAAACAGCGCGAATGAAACCTGCATAAAAAGCAAACGCAATTTCAACTTTCATGATATAATCACATCAGTCTTTAAATTCATGTTACACCGAGCTAAACTGACCTAAGACTGGTTTCAGTTTCAAGCAATGTTGTGGTTGCTGTTGTTTCTTTCTTACATGCTATAGCCGAAATAACGCTAAATATGCTTTGGTATACGCATTTATGAACAAAACTAGGAACATGGAACCATGCAAAAACAAGTAGAAATAGCAAGTTTCCGCGAGACATAATTATTTGCGGCTAAGTATCCATCCAGTTATTAATCCCAAACTGAGACGGCGAATACTATTTGGGGGGTAGATTACAAATTTATATCGTGATTGGTCATGACTTTATTCTAGACTTGGTGGCTCCTAAAAAGAGCCGTTTGTATTTATGGTTGTTGCCGTCGCTTAGTGTTGTTTCTTCTCTGTCTTTTTAGGTAGTAATACTGCCTGAATGTTGGGAAGAACACCGCCTTGAGCGATGGTGACACCGGCAAGGAGTTTGTTTAATTCTTCGTCATTTCGCACAGCCAACTGGAGGTGACGAGGAATGATTCTTGACTTCTTGTTGTCGCGTGCTGCGTTTCCTGCTAACTCGAGGATCTCAGCACTCAGATACTCAAGTACGGCAGCCAAGTACACGGGAGCACCGGCTCCGACGCGTTCAGCGTAGTTGCCTTTACGAAGAAGGCGATGGATGCGACCAACAGGAAATTGTAGTCCTGCCCTGGAAGAACGAGTCTTTGACTTGGTGCCCTGGGCTTTACCTTTTCCTCGTCCGGTCATTTTGTCGACTAACTCGTATATTAAGTTTCAGTTTAAGTTTCAGGAGACTGTTTTCCAAGACATAACTTCGGCCGCCATAATTTATCACGCGCGGACTGCGTTTCGTGGATCAGATTGCACCAATCAAAAGTCTAACATTGGCTCATAAAAAGAAATTCTAGCCTTGCAATTGTTCTCTTTGTGTCGATTGGCGGCACGCTCCATTGTTTACACCGAGAAAAACAAAACACCAATCACCGACGAGAACTTGCGATCCGCATATTAATTGATCCTATTGAATTTGGCAACATAAATAGAAACTGTGATATCCCGAATTAGCAAACTCGATTTCGAAAAGGCAGAGATATCTTTCTTTACCATGGCACCTAAACCGATTGCAGCTAAAAAAGGAGAGAAGAAGAGCGGCGGTAAGGCAAAATCCACGTCGGGCGACAGTACGAAAAAACGGCGATCGAAACGGAAGGAGAGTTATGCGATCTACATCTACAAAGTGTTAAAGCAGGTACATCCTGACACCGGAATCTCCAGCAAAGCAATGGGTATCATGAACTCTTTCGTGAACGATATCTTCGAGCGCATTGCTACAGAATCCTCCCGTCTAGCCCACTACAACAAGAAGTCCACTATCAGCTCCCGCGAGATTCAGACAGCCATCAGACTGCTCCTTCCAGGAGAACTCGCAAAGCACGCAGTCAGTGAGGGTACCAAGGCCGTCACGAAGTACACTAGTAGCAAGTGAAAACCATTCTTCAATACCAGATCTAAACAACGGCTCTTTTAGGAGCCACCAAATGTCAAAAAAAGCAATGATCAACACTCAACACGGTTTCTTAGAGTTTCAATCGTCATTATAAACCCCGACACTCGCTCGCTCGCACACTTGCTCCCATTAAAACGAACAAATCATTCCTCTATTTCCCCGTTCAACTTTACTTTTTACATAAAAAAAAAAAACAACAACAACAACAACAACAAAAAACAGATAAAGGTTTTAAAAGATGATTTTTATGTAAGCAAGGAGAAAAGAAGAAAAAAAAAAGAAACAAATAAACGATTGCTGGGTGACAACACGCACCGAGCCAAACAGTTTCCGCAGGATCTCCTTCCAGCGCGATGACCACTACACCACGCCAGAGAATCAACTGACGTAATTCGTAAAACAACGTTACTTAAAAGTGTTACAGGCATGAACAGGTCACTTCGGTACTGCACTTGAGAACAAGAGAACGGTTTACCAGGCTGCAAATATATATTTTCCGGGATGTAAGGGTTTTAATACTTCAAATCAGTTAAGCGGGAGGGATTCTGACTATTCAATATTGATGTTTACGGTAGTTTTCATTACCCGGATACCTGATAACCAGTTTCTTGACTAAGGTGCATGTACTGACCACTTCGAATAAAAAGTATTTATCTTATCTGATCTGATCTGATCTGATCTGATCTTATGGAGTGGCTTTTGTTTACTCTTTTAAGGCGTCTCTAAGCCGCGGTTCAAGTAACCTTCTGCTCAACAAAAACGAAATCAGTTTCGGCAAAGGAGAAATAAATACTGTGCTATAGGTGACGGTGACCTAAGGTCAACATACTAGAGGTGATATTGGTGATGACTTTACTTTATTTGGTGGCTCCTAAAGGAGCCGGTAGTTGAATAAGCGGGCGAGTTTTACTTGCCACTGACTTTCTTGTTGACTGTTTTTTTAACCGAGGCTTTGCTTTCTTTCGCTTTCTTAGGCAACGGCTTCTTTGTAGCAGTCTTCTTTGGCACGAGAGGTGTCTTCTTCTTGCTGCTGGAAACTTTCTTACCCGGCGATTTCTTGGTTTTCTCGGCTGGTTTGCGGGCGGTCTTTTCTTTCGCGGCGACCTTCTTTATTTTTGGTTTGTTGGCTGGATCGGCGGTTTTGGTCTTCTTCGCCGGGTCTTTGGTTGCCTTTGCTTTCTGTACTTCTTTGTTGACCTTGAAAGAACCTGAAGCTCCGGACCCTTTGGTGTTGATAAATTGACCACTCTCCACGCCTCTCTTAAGAGCCATTTTAATAAATGACTTGCTTTGTCTCCCACTTTGAAATGGTTCTTAACGTACTTGTCGACAGCCTGACGCGAGGAACCATTACGATCTTTCAGGGCGTGAAGGGCTTGTATGATCATTTCTGCATACTTAGGGTGTTCGGCCGGCTGTTTAGAAGCTTTCTTCTGGGTGCTTTTGGCAGACATGTCTCGTTATTGTCTCCACAGCGATAGCTAATGTTGGTTACTTGCGCAACTCTTTTCTTAAGTTGTTATAGCGGACCGCAGAGGGATCAGTTACTACTGATCGCGATAGATCTGTAACCTCTAAGACGTTTGCTAAGTTCTTTGAAAATGAGATGGATTGTAAACGTCAACTTAGGAAGACAGGCAGAGAGATTAACTGAACGAATAAGGAGATGTTGGGCGCAATCACTAATTTTTTGGTAAGCTTAGAGATACTAGTACTCTACTGTGTCCTGTGCAGCACTTGTGTTGTGTGTATTATCGCGAAAAACCTGTAACGGCGTAGAGTATGAGAATTATGTCTGTCTCATTTCACTAGTAACTAAAAAAGAAACAAGTAGAGACAAGGTAAGAAGTAGTTTATTGGCCATTAACTTTTATTGTCAGGTGGTGGCTCCTAAAGGAGCCGTTTGTGTTGTGAGATTGTCAGAACCGAGCTGAGCTGTTATGCACGTTCGCCCCGGATCCTACGAGCCAACTGGATATCTTTAGGCATGATGGTGACACGTTTAGCGTGAATGGCGCAAAGGTTGGTGTCCTCGAAAAGACCGACCAGGTAGGGCTTCGCTAGCCTCTTGAAGAGCCAGCACGGCTGAGCTTTGAAAGCGCAAGTCGGTCTTGAAATCCTGAGCGATTTCTCGAACAAGACGCTGAAACGGTAACTTGCGAATCAGCAACTCGGTGGACTTCTGATAACGACGGATCTCTCTGAGGGCCACTGTTCCTGCCTGTAACGGTGCGGTTTTTCACGCCACCAGTAGCAGGAGCGCTCTTTCGAGCTGCCTTAGTAGCCAGCTGTTTACGAGGCGCTTTTCCTCCGGTGGACTTTCTCGCTGTTTGTTTGGTTCGGGCCATGACTGTGAAACTGATGTTCAGAAGATTAAAGGCTCTATGTGAAAGCTTGGCAATTTTTATGGCCGCGATTTATCAGGAGGCTGTCGCAAGCCGATTGGATATTTAAGAATTTATGTATTTCTGATTGGTTCGGCTTCGGAGACACCCTGCTTTGATTTGCATGCCTTACAATAGACAGTGGGGCGAAAGAAAATTATAATATTCTTTTGTTGTCCTTTTACTAAGAACAAATCTATGTAAACACAAGAAATAATGTTTCCCGAGAGGTCAGATTGAAGGGTATAGATTGAAAAGCAATTTCTGTTCTGCAGTGATTTAACATAGTACGAGAACCTGTCCCTTTTTAAACCTTGACGATAATTCAGACAACCGAGAATGTCCGGTCGCGGCAAAGGAGGTAAAGGCTTGGGCAAAGGTGGTGCTAAGCGTCATCGTAAGATTCTACGCGATAATATCCAAGGAATTACCAAGCCAGCGATCCGTCGTCTCGCTCGCCGTGGGGGTGTAAAGCGAATTTCTGGACTGATCTACGAGGAGACACGCGGTGTTCTGAAAGTTTTCCTTGAGAACGTTATCCGCGATGCCGTGACCTACACCGAGCACGCCAAGCGTAAGACCGTTACAGCCATGGACGTAGTATACGCTCTGAAACGACAAGGACGTACTCTGTACGGTTTTGGGGTTAGAATACACTGTGATCCCTGATCAACACTTAAACCAACGGCTCTTTTAGGAGCCAACAAATGTATGAAAAGCTCTGACCAAATACGTGATAAGAGAATTTGTTTTCATTACGATCATTGCCGAAGGTTTATACACATATGAACAAGACAACATACACCTGAAATCGATTCAGCGCTTTATTTACTGGGTGCGTCCACGCGAGTTTTTTCTTTTTTTGTGACTTTACAGCAGCGCAGTCGTTACTTATAAAGGGAAATTATTTTTTCCCGTCTAGATTAGCCTCATAGCTCTTGCGGGGCGTACAATACTGTAAAGCTTTTGTCTTTAGTTAGTGAATAAACTGTTGCTGTACGTTGTTGTTGTCGCAGAATTAAGAGAGCAAGCTGGTTTGTGTCGTTACCGACGACGGTTTATAACTGTGTCTGTTTATTTTACGTAAACAGCTTATGTACTGAATGAAATCACGACGATCTCTTGTAATTTTGACGCAAAGAAAACAATATTTCAAGCTCAGTAGTAGCAGCAATGTTTGTTCCCGGTTGCTAGGAATGCGATGAATTGTGTACTCGTTTAAAAAGATCAGAAAGTTGTTCGATTGTCGCTTGGTATGTACCTCGAAGTTCGTATAAAAACCTGTTGGAAACAGCGCGAATGAAACCTGCATAAAAAGCAAACGCAATTTCAACTTTCATGATATAATCACATCAGTCTTTAAATTCATGTTACACCGAGCTAAACTGACCTAAGACTGGTTTCAGTTTCAAGCAATGTTGTGGTTGCTGTTGTTTCTTTCTTACATGCTATAGCCGAAATAACGCTAAATATGCTTTGGTATACGCATTTATGAACAAAACTAGGAACATGGAACCATGCAAAAACAAGTAGAAATAGCAAGTTTCCGCGAGACATAATTATTTGCGGCTAAGTATCCATCCAGTTATTAATCCCAAACTGAGACGGCGAATACTATTTGGGGGGTAGATTACAAATTTATATCGTGATTGGTCATGACTTTATTCTAGACTTGGTGGCTCCTAAAAGAGCCGTTTGTATTTATGGTTGTTGCCGTCGCTTAGTGTTGTTTCTTCTCTGTCTTTTTAGGTAGTAATACTGCCTGAATGTTGGGAAGAACACCGCCTTGAGCGATGGTGACACCGGCAAGGAGTTTGTTTAATTCTTCGTCATTTCGCACAGCCAACTGGAGGTGACGAGGAATGATTCTTGACTTCTTGTTGTCGCGTGCTGCGTTTCCTGCTAACTCGAGGATCTCAGCACTCAGATACTCAAGTACGGCAGCCAAGTACACGGGAGCACCGGCTCCGACGCGTTCAGCGTAGTTGCCTTTACGAAGAAGGCGATGGATGCGACCAACAGGAAATTGTAGTCCTGCCCTGGAAGAACGAGTCTTTGACTTGGTGCCCTGGGCTTTACCTTTTCCTCGTCCGGTCATTTTGTCGACTAACTCGTATATTAAGTTTCAGTTTAAGTTTCAGGAGACTGTTTTCCAAGACATAACTTCGGCCGCCATAATTTATCACGCGCGGACTGCGTTTCGTGGATCAGATTGCACCAATCAAAAGTCTAACATTGGCTCATAAAAAGAAATTCTAGCCTTGCAATTGTTCTCTTTGTGTCGATTGGCGGCACGCTCCATTGTTTACACCGAGAAAAACAAAACACCAATCACCGACGAGAACTTGCGATCCGCATATTAATTGATCCTATTGAATTTGGCAACATAAATAGAAACTGTGATATCCCGAATTAGCAAACTCGATTTCGAAAAGGCAGAGATATCTTTCTTTACCATGGCACCTAAACCGATTGCAGCTAAAAAAGGAGAGAAGAAGAGCGGCGGTAAGGCAAAATCCACGTCGGGCGACAGTACGAAAAAACGGCGATCGAAACGGAAGGAGAGTTATGCGATCTACATCTACAAAGTGTTAAAGCAGGTACATCCTGACACCGGAATCTCCAGCAAAGCAATGGGTATCATGAACTCTTTCGTGAACGATATCTTCGAGCGCATTGCTACAGAATCCTCCCGTCTAGCCCACTACAACAAGAAGTCCACTATCAGCTCCCGCGAGATTCAGACAGCCATCAGACTGCTCCTTCCAGGAGAACTCGCAAAGCACGCAGTCAGTGAGGGTACCAAGGCCGTCACGAAGTACACTAGTAGCAAGTGAAAACCATTCTTCAATACCAGATCTAAACAACGGCTCTTTTAGGAGCCACCAAATGTCAAAAAAAGCAATGATCAACACTCAACACGGTTTCTTAGAGTTTTCAATCGTCATTATAAACCCCGACACTCGCTCGCTCGCACACTTGCTCCCATTAAAACGAACAAATCATTCCTCTATTTCCCCGTTCAACTTTACTTTTTACATAAAAAAAAACAACAACAACAACAACAACAACAAAAAACAGATAAAGGTTTTAAAAGATGATTTTTATGTAAGCAAGGAGAAAAGAAGAAAAAAAAAAGAAACAAATAAACGATTGCTGGGTGACAACACGCACCGAGCCAAACAGTTTCCGCAGGATCTCCTTCCCAGCGCGATGACCACTACACCACGCCAGAGAATCAACTGACGTAATTCGTAAAACAACGTTACTTAAAAGTGTTACAGGCATGAACAGGTCACTTACAGAACTGTACTGAGCACTTGAGAACAAGAGAACGGTTTACCAGGCTGCAAATATATATTTTCCGGGATGTAAGGGTTTTAATACTTCAAATCAGTTAAGCGGGAGGGATTCTGACTATTCAATATTGATGTTTACGGTAGTTTTCATTACCCGGATACCTGATAACCAGTTTCTTGACTAAGGTGCATGTACTGACCACTTCGAATAAAAAGTATTTATCTTATCTGATCTGATCTGATCTGATCTGATCTTATGGAGTGGCTTTTGTTTACTCTTTTAAGGCGTCTCTAAGCCGCGGTTCAAGTAACCTTCTGCTCAACAAAAACGAAATCAGTTTCGGCAAAGGAGAAATAAATACTGTGCTATAGGTGACGGTGACCTAAGGTCAACATACTAGAGGTGATATTGGTGATGACTTTACTTTATTTGGTGGCTCCTAAAGGAGCCGGTAGTTGAATAAGCGGGCGAGTTTTACTTGCCACTGACTTTCTTGTTGACTGTTTTTTTAACCGAGGCTTTGCTTTCTTTCGCTTTCTTAGGCAACGGCTTCTTTGTAGCAGTCTTCTTTGGCACGAGAGGTGTCTTCTTCTTGCTGCTGGAAACTTTCTTACCCGGCGATTTCTTGGTTTTCTCGGCTGGTTTGCGGGCGGTCTTTTCTTTCGCGGCGACCTTCTTTATTTTTGGTTTGTTGGCTGGATCGGCGGTTTTGGTCTTCTTCGCCGGGTCTTTGGTTGCCTTTGCTTTCTGTACTTCTTTGTTGACCTTGAAAGAACCTGAAGCTCCGGACCCTTTGGTGTTGATAAATTGACCACTCTCCACGCCTCTCTTAAGAGCCATTTTAATAAAATGACTTGCTTTGTCTCCCACTTTGAAATGGTTCTTAACGTACTTGTCGACAGCCTGACGCGAGGAACCATTACGATCTTTCAGGGCGTGAAGGGCTTGTATGATCATTTCTGCATACTTAGGGTGTTCGGCCGGCTGTTTAGAAGCTTTCTTCTGGGTGCTTTTGGCAGACATGTCTCGTTATTGTCTCCACAGCGATAGCTAATGTTGGTTACTTGCGCAACTCTTTTCTTAAGTTGTTATAGCGGACCGCAGAGGGATCAGTTACTACTGATCGCGATAGATCTGTAACCTCTAAGACGTTTGCTAAGTTCTTTGAAAATGAGATGGATTGTAAACGTCAACTTTAGGAAGACAGGCAGAGAGATTAACTGAACGAATAAGGAGATGTTGGGCGCAATCACTAATTTTTTGGTAAGCTTAGAGATACTAGTACTCTACTGTGTCCTGTGCAGCACTTGTGTTGTGTGTATTATCGCGAAAAACCTGTAACGGCGTAGAGTATGAGAATTATGTCTGTCTCATTTCACTAGTAACTAAAAAAGAAACAAGTAGAGACAAGGTAAGAAGTAGTTTATTGGCCATTAACTTTTATTGTCAGGTGGTGGCTCCTAAAGGAGCCGTTTGTGTTGTGAGATTGTCAGAACCGAGCTGAGCTGTTATGCACGTTCGCCCGGATCCTACGAGCCAACTGGATATCTTTAGGCATGATGGTGACACGTTTAGCGTGAATGGCGCAAAGGTTGGTGTCCTCGAAAAGACCGACCAGGTAGGCTTCGCTAGCCTCTTGAAGAGCCAGCACGGCTGAGCTTTGAAAGCGCAAGTCGGTCTTGAAATCCTGAGCGATTTCTCGAACAAGACGCTGAAACGGTAACTTGCGAATCAGCAACTCGGTGGACTTCTGATAACGACGGATCTCTCTGAGGGCCACTGTTCCTGGCCTGTAACGGTGCGGTTTTTTCACGCCACCAGTAGCAGGAGCGCTCTTTCGAGCTGCCTTAGTAGCCAGCTGTTTACGAGGCGCTTTTCCTCCGGTGGACTTTCTCGCTGTTTGTTTGGTTCGGGCCATGACTGTGAAACTGATGTTCAGAAGATTAAAGGCTCTATGTGAAAGCTTGGCAATTTTATGGCCGCGATTTATCAGGAGGCTGTCGCAAGCCGATTGGATATTTAAGAATTTATGTATTTCTGATTGGTTCGGCTTCGGAGACACCCTGCTTTGATTTGCATGCCTTACAATAGACAGTGGGGCGAAAGAAATTATAATATTCTTTTGTTGTCCTTTTACTAAGAACAAATCTATGTAAACACAAGAAATAATGTTTCCCGAGAGGTCAGATTGAAGGGTATAGATTGAAAAGCAATTTCTGTTCTGCAGTGATTTAACATAGTACGAGACCTGTCCCTTTTTAAACCTTGACGATAATTCAGACAACCGAGAATGTCCGGTCGCGGCAAAGGAGGTAAAGGCTTGGGCAAAGGTGGTGCTAAGCGTCATCGTAAGATTCTACGCGATAATATCCAAGGAATTACCAAGCCAGCGATCCGTCGTCTCGCTCGCCGTGGGGGTGTAAAGCGAATTTCTGGACTGATCTACGAGGAGACACGCGGTGTTCTGAAAGTTTTCCTTGAGAACGTTATCCGCGATGCCGTGACCTACACCGAGCACGCCAAGCGTAAGACCGTTACAGCCATGGACGTAGTATACGCTCTGAAACGACAAGGACGTACTCTGTACGGTTTTGGGGGTTAGAATACACTGTGATCCCTGATCAACACTTAAACCAACGGCTCTTTTAGGAGCCAACAAATGTATGAAAAGCTCTGACCAAATACGTGATAAGAGAATTTGTTTTCATTACGATCATTGCCGAAGGTTTATACACATATGAACAAGACAACATACACCTGAAATCGATTCAGCGCTTTATTTACTGGGTGCGTCCACGCGAGTTTTTTCTTTTTTTGTGACTTTACAGCAGCGCAGTCGTTACTTATAAAGGGAAATTATTTTTTCCCGTCTAGATTAGCCTCATAGCTCTTTGCGGGGCGTACAATACTGTAAAGCTTTTGTCTTTAGTTAGTGAATAAACTGTTGCTGTACGTTGTTGTTGTCGCAGAATTAAGAGAGCAAGCTGGTTTGTGTCGTTACCGACGACGGTTTATAACTGTGTCTGTTTATTTTACGTAAACAGCTTATGTACTGAATGAAATCACGACGATCTCTTGTAATTTTGACGCAAAGAAAACAATATTTCAAGCTCAGTAGTAGCAGCAATGTTTGTTCCCGGTTGCTAGGAATGCGATGAATTGTGTACTCGTTTAAAAAGATCAGAAAGTTGTTCGATTGTCGCTTGGTATGTACCTCGAAGTTCGTATAAAAACCTGTTGGAAACAGCGCGAATGAAACCTGCATAAAAAGCAAACGCAATTTCAACTTTCATGATATAATCACATCAGTCTTTAAATTCATGTTACACCGAGCTAAACTGACCTAAGACTGGTTTCAGTTTCAAGCAATGTTGTGGTTGCTGTTGTTTCTTTCTTACATGCTATAGCCGAAATAACGCTAAATATGCTTTGGTATACGCATTTATGAACAAAACTAGGAACATGGAACCATGCAAAAACAAGTAGAAATAGCAAGTTTCCGCGAGACATAATTATTTGCGGCTAAGTATCCATCCAGTTATTAATCCCAAACTGAGACGGCGAATACTATTTGGGGGGTAGATTACAAATTTATATCGTGATTGGTCATGACTTTATTCTAGACTTGGTGGCTCCTAAAAGAGCCGTTTGTATTTATGGTTGTTGCCGTCGCTTAGTGTTGTTTCTTCTCTGTCTTTTTAGGTAGTAATACTGCCTGAATGTTGGGAAGAACACCGCCTTGAGCGATGGTGACACCGGCAAGGAGTTTGTTTAATTCTTCGTCATTTCGCACAGCCAACTGGAGGTGACGAGGAATGATTCTTGACTTCTTGTTGTCGCGTGCTGCGTTTCCTGCTAACTCGAGGATCTCAGCACTCAGATACTCAAGTACGGCAGCCAAGTACACGGGAGCACCGGCTCCGACGCGTTCAGCGTAGTTGCCTTTACGAAGAAGGCGATGGATGCGACCAACAGGAAATTGTAGTCCTGCCCTGGAAGAACGAGTCTTTGACTTGGTGCCCTGGGCTTTACCTTTTCCTCGTCCGGTCATTTTGTCGACTAACTCGTATATTAAGTTTCAGTTTAAGTTTCAGGAGACTGTTTTCCAAGACATAACTTCGGCCGCCATAATTTATCACGCGCGGACTGCGTTTCGTGGATCAGATTGCACCAATCAAAAGTCTAACATTGGCTCATAAAAAGAAATTCTAGCCTTGCAATTGTTCTCTTTGTGTCGATTGGCGGCACGCTCCATTGTTTACACCGAGAAAAACAAAACACCAATCACCGACGAGAACTTGCGATCCGCATATTAATTGATCCTATTGAATTTGGCAACATAAATAGAAACTGTGATATCCCGAATTAGCAAACTCGATTTCGAAAAGGCAGAGATATCTTTCTTTACCATGGCACCTAAACCGATTGCAGCTAAAAAAGGAGAGAAGAAGAGCGGCGGTAAGGCAAAATCCACGTCGGGCGACAGTACGAAAAAACGGCGATCGAAACGGAAGGAGAGTTATGCGATCTACATCTACAAAGTGTTAAAGCAGGTACATCCTGACACCGGAATCTCCAGCAAAGCAATGGGTATCATGAACTCTTTCGTGAACGATATCTTCGAGCGCATTGCTACAGAATCCTCCCGTCTAGCCCACTACAACAAGAAGTCCACTATCAGCTCCCGCGAGATTCAGACAGCCATCAGACTGCTCCTTCCAGGAGAACTCGCAAAGCACGCAGTCAGTGAGGGTACCAAGGCCGTCACGAAGTACACTAGTAGCAAGTGAAAACCATTCTTCAATACCAGATCTAAACAACGGCTCTTTTAGGAGCCACCAAATGTCAAAAAAAGCAATGATCAACACTCAACACGGTTTCTTAGAGTTTTCAATCGTCATTATAAACCCCGACACTCGCTCGCTCGCACACTTGCTCCCATTAAAACGAACAAATCATTCCTCTATTTCCCCGTTCAACTTTACTTTTTACATAAAAAAAAAAAACAACAACAACAACAACAACAAAAAACAGATAAAGGTTTTAAAAGATGATTTTTATGTAAGCAAGGAGAAAAGAAGAAAAAAAAAAGAAACAAATAAACGATTGCTGGGTGACAACACGCACCGAGCCAAACAGTTTCCGCAGGATCTCCTTCCCAGCGCGATGACCACTACACCACGCCAGAGAATCAACTGACGTAATTCGTAAAACAACGTTACTTAAAAGTGTTACAGGCATGAACAGGTCACTTCGGTACTGCACTTGAGAACAAGAGAACGGTTTACCAGGCTGCAAATATATATTTTCCGGGATGTAAGGGTTTTAATACTTCAAATCAGTTAAGCGGGAGGGATTCTGACTATTCAATATTGATGTTTACGGTAGTTTTCATTACCCGGATACCTGATAACCAGTTTCTTGACTAAGGTGCATGTACTGACCACTTCGAATAAAAAGTATTTATCTTATCTGATCTGATCTGATCTGATCTGATCTTATGGAGTGGCTTTTGTTTACTCTTTTAAGGCGTCTCTAAGCCGCGGTTCAAGTAACCTTCTGCTCAACAAAAACGAAATCAGTTTCGGCAAAGGAGAAATAAATACTGTGCTATAGGTGACGGTGACCTAAGGTCAACATACTAGAGGTGATATTGGTGATGACTTTACTTTATTTGGTGGCTCCTAAAGGAGCCGGTAGTTGAATAAGCGGGCGAGTTTTACTTGCCACTGACTTTCTTGTTGACTGTTTTTTTAACCGAGGCTTTGCTTTCTTTCGCTTTCTTAGGCAACGGCTTCTTTGTAGCAGTCTTCTTTGGCACGAGAGGTGTCTTCTTCTTGCTGCTGGAAACTTTCTTACCCGGCGATTTCTTGGTTTTCTCGGCTGGTTTGCGGGCGGTCTTTTCTTTCGCGGCGACCTTCTTTATTTTTGGTTTGTTGGCTGGATCGGCGGTTTTGGTCTTCTTCGCCGGGTCTTTGGTTGCCTTTGCTTTCTGTACTTCTTTGTTGACCTTGAAAGAACCTGAAGCTCCGGACCCTTTGGTGTTGATAAATTGACCACTCTCCACGCCTCTCTTAAGAGCCATTTTAATAAAATGACTTGCTTTGTCTCCCACTTTGAAATGGTTCTTAACGTACTTGTCGACAGCCTGACGCGAGGAACCATTACGATCTTTCGGGGCGTGAAGGGCTTGTATGATCATTTCTGCATACTTAGGGTGTTCGGCCGGCTGTTTAGAAGCTTTCTTCTGGGTGCTTTTGGCAGACATGTCTCGTTATTGTCTCCACAGCGATAGCTAATGTTGGTTACTTGCGCAACTCTTTTCTTAAGTTGTTATAGCGGACCGCAGAGGGATCAGTTACTACTGATCGCGATAGATCTGTAACCTCTAAGACGTTTGCTAAGTTCTTTGAAAATGAGATGGATTGTAAACGTCAACTTAGGAAGACAGGCAGAGAGATTAACTGAACGAATAAGGAGATGTTGGGCGCAATCACTAATTTTTTGGTAAGCTTAGAGATACTAGTACTCTACTGTGTCCTGTGCAGCACTTGTGTTGTGTGTATTATCGCGAAAAACCTGTAACGGCGTAGAGTATGAGAATTATGTCTGTCTCATTTCACTAGTAACTAAAAAAGAAACAAGTAGAGACAAGGTAAGAAGTAGTTTATTGGCCATTAACTTTTATTGTCAGGTGGTGGCTCCTAAAGGAGCCGTTTGTGTTGTGAGATTGTCAGAACCGAGCTGAGCTGTTATGCACGTTCGCCCCGGATCCTACGAGCCAACTGGATATCTTTAGGCATGATGGTGACACGTTTAGCGTGAATGGCGCAAAGGTTGGTGTCCTCGAAAAGACCGACCAGGTAGGCTTCGCTAGCCTCTTGAAGAGCCAGCACGGCTGAGCTTTGAAAGCGCAAGTCGGTCTTGAAATCCTGAGCGATTTCTCGAACAAGACGCTGAAACGGTAACTTGCGAATCAGCAACTCGGTGGACTTCTGATAACGACGGATCTCTCTGAGGGCCACTGTTCCTGGCCTGTAACGGTGCGGTTTTTTCACGCCACCAGTAGCAGGAGCGCTCTTTCGAGCTGCCTTAGTAGCCAGCTGTTTACGAGGCGCTTTTCCTCCGGTGGACTTTCTCGCTGTTTGTTTGGTTCGGGCCATGACTGTGAAACTGATGTTCAGAAGATTAAAGGCTCTATGTGAAAGCTTGGCAATTTTTATGGCCGCGATTTATCAGGAGGCTGTCGCAAGCCGATTGGATATTTAAGAATTTATGTATTTCTGATTGGTTCGGCTTCGGAGACACCCTGCTTTGATTTGCATGCCTTACAATAGACAGTGGGGCGAAAGAAAATTATAATATTCTTTTGTTGTCCTTTTACTAAGAACAAATCTATGTAAACACAAGAAATAATGTTTCCCGAGAGGTCAGATTGAAGGGTATAGATTGAAAAGCAATTTCTGTTCTGCAGTGATTTAACATAGTACGAGACCTGTCCCTTTTTAAACCTTGACGATAATTCAGACAACCGAGAATGTCCGGTCGCGGCAAAGGAGGTAAAGGCTTGGGCAAAGGTGGTGCTAAGCGTCATCGTAAGATTCTACGCGATAATATCCAAGGAATTACCAAGCCAGCGATCCGTCGTCTCGCTCGCCGTGGGGGTGTAAAGCGAATTTCTGGACTGATCTACGAGGAGACACGCGGTGTTCTGAAAGTTTTCCTTGAGAACGTTATCCGCGATGCCGTGACCTACACCGAGCACGCCAAGCGTAAGACCGTTACAGCCATGGACGTAGTATACGCTCTGAAACGACAAGGACGTACTCTGTACGGTTTTGGGGGTTAGAATACACTGTGATCCCTGATCAACACTTAAACCAACGGCTCTTTTAGGAGCCAACAAATGTATGAAAAGCTCTGACCAAATACGTGATAAGAGAATTTGTTTTCATTACGATCATTGCCGAAGGTTTATACACATATGAACAAGACAACATACACCTGAAATCGATTCAGCGCTTTATTTACTGGGTGCGTCCACGCGAGTTTTTTCTTTTTTTGTGACTTTACAGCAGCGCAGTCGTTACTTATAAAGGGAAATTATTTTTTCCCGTCTAGATTAGCCTCATAGCTCTTTGCGGGGCGTACAATACTGTAAAGCTTTTGTCTTTAGTTAGTGAATAAACTGTTGCTGTACGTTGTTGTTGTCGCAGAATTAAGAGAGCAAGCTGGTTTGTGTCGTTACCGACGACGGTTTATAACTGTGTCTGTTTATTTTACGTAAACAGCTTATGTACTGAATGAAATCACGACGATCTCTTGTAATTTTGACGCAAAGAAAACAATATTTCAAGCTCAGTAGTAGCAGCAATGTTTGTTCCCGGTTGCTAGGAATGCGATGAATTGTGTACTCGTTTAAAAAGATCAGAAAGTTGTTCGATTGTCGCTTGGTATGTACCTCGAAGTTCGTATAAAAACCTGTTGGAAACAGCGCGAATGAAACCTGCATAAAAAGCAAACGCAATTTCAACTTTCATGATATAATCACATCAGTCTTTAAATTCATGTTACACCGAGCTAAACTGACCTAAGACTGGTTTCAGTTTCAAGCAATGTTGTGGTTGCTGTTGTTTCTTTCTTACATGCTATAGCCGAAATAACGCTAAATATGCTTTGGTATACGCATTTATGAACAAAACTAGGAACATGGAACCATGCAAAAACAAGTAGAAATAGCAAGTTTCCGCGAGACATAATTATTTGCGGCTAAGTATCCATCCAGTTATTAATCCCAAACTGAGACGGCGAATACTATTTGGGGGGTAGATTACAAATTTATATCGTGATTGGTCATGACTTTATTCTAGACTTGGTGGCTCCTAAAAGAGCCGTTTGTATTTATGGTTGTTGCCGTCGCTTAGTGTTGTTTCTTCTCTGTCTTTTTAGGTAGTAATACTGCCTGAATGTTGGGAAGAACACCGCCTTGAGCGATGGTGACACCGGCAAGGAGTTTGTTTAATTCTTCGTCATTTCGCACAGCCAACTGGAGGTGACGAGGAATGATTCTTGACTTCTTGTTGTCGCGTGCTGCGTTTCCTGCTAACTCGAGGATCTCAGCACTCAGATACTCAAGTACGGCAGCCAAGTACACGGGAGCACCGGCTCCGACGCGTTCAGCGTAGTTGCCTTTACGAAGAAGGCGATGGATGCGACCAACAGGAAATTGTAGTCCTGCCCTGGAAGAACGAGTCTTTGACTTGGTGCCCTGGGCTTTACCTTTTCCTCGTCCGGTCATTTTGTCGACTAACTCGTATATTAAGTTTCAGTTTAAGTTTCAGGAGACTGTTTTCCAAGACATAACTTCGGCCGCCATAATTTATCACGCGCGGACTGCGTTTCGTGGATCAGATTGCACCAATCAAAAGTCTAACATTGGCTCATAAAAAGAAATTCTAGCCTTGCAATTGTTCTCTTTGTGTCGATTGGCGGCACGCTCCATTGTTTACACCGAGAAAAACAAAACACCAATCACCGACGAGAACTTGCGATCCGCATATTAATTGATCCTATTGAATTTGGCAACATAAATAGAAACTGTGATATCCCGAATTAGCAAACTCGATTTCGAAAAGGCAGAGATATCTTTCTTTACCATGGCACCTAAACCGATTGCAGCTAAAAAAGGAGAGAAGAAGAGCGGCGGTAAGGCAAAATCCACGTCGGGCGACAGTACGAAAAAACGGCGATCGAAACGGAAGGAGAGTTATGCGATCTACATCTACAAAGTGTTAAAGCAGGTACATCCTGACACCGGAATCTCCAGCAAAGCAATGGGTATCATGAACTCTTTCGTGAACGATATCTTCGAGCGCATTGCTACAGAATCCTCCCGTCTAGCCCACTACAACAAGAAGTCCACTATCAGCTCCCGCGAGATTCAGACAGCCATCAGACTGCTCCTTCCAGGAGAACTCGCAAAGCACGCAGTCAGTGAGGGTACCAAGGCCGTCACGAAGTACACTAGTAGCAAGTGAAAACCATTCTTCAATACCAGATCTAAACAACGGCTCTTTTAGGAGCCACCAAATGTCAAAAAAAGCAATGATCAACACTCAACACGGTTTCTTAGAGTTTTCAATCGTCATTATAAACCCCGACACTCGCTCGCTCGCACACTTGCTCCCATTAAAACGAACAAATCATTCCTCTATTTCCCCGTTCAACTTTACTTTTTACATAAAAAAAAAAAACAACAACAACAACAACAACAAAAAACAGATAAAGGTTTTAAAAGATGATTTTTATGTAAGCAAGGAGAAAAGAAGAAAAAAAAAAGAAACAAATAAACGATTGCTGGGTGACAACACGCACCGAGCCAAACAGTTTCCGCAGGATCTCCTTCCCAGCGCGATGACCACTACACCACGCCAGAGAATCAACTGACGTAATTCGTAAAACAACGTTACTTAAAAGTGTTACAGGCATGAACAGGTCACTTCGGTACTGCACTTGAGAACAAGAGAACGGTTTACCAGGCTGCAAATATATATTTTCCGGGATGTAAGGGTTTTAATACTTCAAATCAGTTAAGCGGGAGGGATTCTGACTATTCAATATTGATGTTTACGGTAGTTTTCATTACCCGGATACCTGATAACCAGTTTCTTGACTAAGGTGCATGTACTGACCACTTCGAATAAAAAGTATTTATCTTATCTGATCTGATCTGATCTGATCTGATCTTATGGAGTGGCTTTTGTTTACTCTTTTAAGGCGTCTCTAAGCCGCGGTTCAAGTAACCTTCTGCTCAACAAAAACGAAATCAGTTTCGGCAAAGGAGAAATAAATACTGTGCTATAGGTGACGGTGACCTAAGGTCAACATACTAGAGGTGATATTGGTGATGACTTTACTTTATTTGGTGGCTCCTAAAGGAGCCGGTAGTTGAATAAGCGGGCGAGTTTTACTTGCCACTGACTTTCTTGTTGACTGTTTTTTTAACCGAGGCTTTGCTTTCTTTCGCTTTCTTAGGCAACGGCTTCTTTGTAGCAGTCTTCTTTGGCACGAGAGGTGTCTTCTTCTTGCTGCTGGAAACTTTCTTACCCGGCGATTTCTTGGTTTTCTCGGCTGGTTTGCGGGCGGTCTTTTCTTTCGCGGCGACCTTCTTTATTTTTGGTTTGTTGGCTGGATCGGCGGTTTTGGTCTTCTTCGCCGGGTCTTTGGTTGCCTTTGCTTTCTGTACTTCTTTGTTGACCTTGAAAGAACCTGAAGCTCCGGACCCTTTGGTGTTGATAAATTGACCACTCTCCACGCCTCTCTTAAGAGCCATTTTAATAAAATGACTTGCTTTGTCTCCCACTTTGAAATGGTTCTTAACGTACTTGTCGACAGCCTGACGCGAGGAACCATTACGATCTTTCAGGGCGTGAAGGGCTTGTATGATCATTTCTGCATACTTAGGGTGTTCGGCCGGCTGTTTAGAAGCTTTCTTCTGGGTGCTTTTGGCAGACATGTCTCGTTATTGTCTCCACAGCGATAGCTAATGTTGGTTACTTGCGCAACTCTTTTCTTAAGTTGTTATAGCGGACCGCAGAGGGATCAGTTACTACTGATCGCGATAGATCTGTAACCTCTAAGACGTTTGCTAAGTTCTTTGAAAATGAGATGGATTGTAAACGTCAACTTAGGAAGACAGGCAGAGAGATTAACTGAACGAATAAGGAGATGTTGGGCGCAATCACTAATTTTTTGGTAAGCTTAGAGATACTAGTACTCTACTGTGTCCTGTGCAGCACTTGTGTTGTGTGTATTATCGCGAAAAACCTGTAACGGCGTAGAGTATGAGAATTATGTCTGTCTCATTTCACTAGTAACTAAAAAAGAAACAAGTAGAGACAAGGTAAGAAGTAGTTTATTGGCCATTAACTTTTATTGTCAGGTGGTGGCTCCTAAAGGAGCCGTTTGTGTTGTGAGATTGTCAGAACCGAGCTGAGCTGTTATGCACGTTCGCCCCGGATCCTACGAGCCAACTGGATATCTTTAGGCATGATGGTGACACGTTTAGCGTGAATGGCGCAAAGGTTGGTGTCCTCGAAAAGACCGACCAGGTAGGCTTCGCTAGCCTCTTGAAGAGCCAGCACGGCTGAGCTTTGAAAGCGCAAGTCGGTCTTGAAATCCTGAGCGATTTCTCGAACAAGACGCTGAAACGGTAACTTGCGAATCAGCAACTCGGTGGACTTCTGATAACGACGGATCTCTCTGAGGGCCACTGTTCCTGGCCTGTAACGGTGCGGTTTTTTCACGCCACCAGTAGCAGGAGCGCTCTTTCGAGCTGCCTTAGTAGCCAGCTGTTTACGAGGCGCTTTTCCTCCGGTGGACTTTCTCGCTGTTTGTTTGGTTCGGGCCATGACTGTGAAACTGATGTTCAGAAGATTAAAGGCTCTATGTGAAAGCTTGGCAATTTTTATGGCCGCGATTTATCAGGAGGCTGTCGCAAGCCGATTGGATATTTAAGAATTTATGTATTTCTGATTGGTTCGGCTTCGGAGACACCCTGCTTTGATTTGCATGCCTTACAATAGACAGTGGGGCGAAAGAAAATTATAATATTCTTTTGTTGTCCTTTTACTAAGAACAAATCTATGTAAACACAAGAAATAATGTTTCCCGAGAGGTCAGATTGAAGGGTATAGATTGAAAAGCAATTTCTGTTCTGCAGTGATTTAACATAGTACGAGACCTGTCCCTTTTTAAACCTTGACGATAATTCAGACAACCGAGAATGTCCGGTCGCGGCAAAGGAGGTAAAGGCTTGGGCAAAGGTGGTGCTAAGCGTCATCGTAAGATTCTACGCGATAATATCCAAGGAATTACCAAGCCAGCGATCCGTCGTCTCGCTCGCCGTGGGGGTGTAAAGCGAATTTCTGGACTGATCTACGAGGAGACACGCGGTGTTCTGAAAGTTTTCCTTGAGAACGTTATCCGCGATGCCGTGACCTACACCGAGCACGCCAAGCGTAAGACCGTTACAGCCATGGACGTAGTATACGCTCTGAAACGACAAGGACGTACTCTGTACGGTTTTGGGGGTTAGAATACACTGTGATCCCTGATCAACACTTAAACCAACGGCTCTTTTAGGAGCCAACAAATGTATGAAAAGCTCTGACCAAATACGTGATAAGAGAATTTGTTTTCATTACGATCATTGCCGAAGGTTTATACACATATGAACAAGACAACATACACCTGAAATCGATTCAGCGCTTTATTTACTGGGTGCGTCCACGCGAGTTTTTTCTTTTTTTGTGACTTTACAGCAGCGCAGTCGTTACTTATAAAGGGAAATTATTTTTTCCCGTCTAGATTAGCCTCATAGCTCTTTGCGGGGCGTACAATACTGTAAAGCTTTTGTCTTTAGTTAGTGAATAAACTGTTGCTGTACGTTGTTGTTGTCGCAGAATTAAGAGAGCAAGCTGGTTTGTGTCGTTACCGACGACGGTTTATAACTGTGTCTGTTTATTTTACGTAAACAGCTTATGTACTGAATGAAATCACGACGATCTCTTGTAATTTTGACGCAAAGAAAACAATATTTCAAGCTCAGTAGTAGCAGCAATGTTTGTTCCCGGTTGCTAGGAATGCGATGAATTGTGTACTCGTTTAAAAAGATCAGAAAGTTGTTCGATTGTCGCTTGGTATGTACCTCGAAGTTCGTATAAAAACCTGTTGGAAACAGCGCGAATGAAACCTGCATAAAAAGCAAACGCAATTTCAACTTTCATGATATAATCACATCAGTCTTTAAATTCATGTTACACCGAGCTAAACTGACCTAAGACTGGTTTCAGTTTCAAGCAATGTTGTGGTTGCTGTTGTTTCTTTCTTACATGCTATAGCCGAAATAACGCTAAATATGCTTTGGTATACGCATTTATGAACAAAACTAGGAACATGGAACCATGCAAAAACAAGTAGAAATAGCAAGTTTCCGCGAGACATAATTATTTGCGGCTAAGTATCCATCCAGTTATTAATCCCAAACTGAGACGGCGAATACTATTTGGGGGGTAGATTACAAATTTATATCGTGATTGGTCATGACTTTATTCTAGACTTGGTGGCTCCTAAAAGAGCCGTTTGTATTTATGGTTGTTGCCGTCGCTTAGTGTTGTTTCTTCTCTGTCTTTTTAGGTAGTAATACTGCCTGAATGTTGGGAAGAACACCGCCTTGAGCGATGGTGACACCGGCAAGGAGTTTGTTTAATTCTTCGTCATTTCGCACAGCCAACTGGAGGTGACGAGGAATGATTCTTGACTTCTTGTTGTCGCGTGCTGCGTTTCCTGCTAACTCGAGGATCTCAGCACTCAGATACTCAAGTACGGCAGCCAAGTACACGGGAGCACCGGCTCCGACGCGTTCAGCGTAGTTGCCTTTACGAAGAAGGCGATGGATGCGACCAACAGGAAATTGTAGTCCTGCCCTGGAAGAACGAGTCTTTGACTTGGTGCCCTGGGCTTTACCTTTTCCTCGTCCGGTCATTTTGTCGACTAACTCGTATATTAAGTTTCAGTTTAAGTTTCAGGAGACTGTTTTCCAAGACATAACTTCGGCCGCCATAATTTATCACGCGCGGACTGCGTTTCGTGGATCAGATTGCACCAATCAAAAGTCTAACATTGGCTCATAAAAAGAAATTCTAGCCTTGCAATTGTTCTCTTTGTGTCGATTGGCGGCACGCTCCATTGTTTACACCGAGAAAAACAAAACACCAATCACCGACGAGAACTTGCGATCCGCATATTAATTGATCCTATTGAATTTGGCAACATAAATAGAAACTGTGATATCCCGAATTAGCAAACTCGATTTCGAAAAGGCAGAGATATCTTTCTTTACCATGGCACCTAAACCGATTGCAG
Source organism: Porites rus (assembly GCA_964035705.1). Classification (NCBI taxonomy): domain Eukaryota; kingdom Metazoa; phylum Cnidaria; class Anthozoa; order Scleractinia; family Poritidae; genus Porites; species Porites rus. The sequence goes on along the minus strand of CAXIVM010002964.1, from coordinate 341 downwards.
CTAAAAAAGGAGAGAAGAAGAGCGGCGGTAAGGCAAAATCCACGTCGGGCGACAGTACGAAAAAACGGCGATCGAAACGGAAGGAGAGTTATGCGATCTACATCTACAAAGTGTTAAAGCAGGTACATCCTGACACCGGAATCTCCAGCAAAGCAATGGGTATCATGAACTCTTTCGTGAACGATATCTTCGAGCGCATTGCTACAGAATCCTCCCGTCTAGCCCACTACAACAAGAAGTCCACTATCAGCTCCCGCGAGATTCAGACAGCCATCAGACTGCTCCTTCCAGGAGAACTCGCAAAGCACGCAGTCAGTGAGGGTACCAAGGCCGTCACGAAG
>CAXIVM010002963.1:0-19139 GCA_964035705.1 Porites rus | reverse complement strand
AGTTGCGGCTCACCGCGCATCGCCACCGTACCATCTTGCACAAAAACTAGGTTTTGTTATCGAGAGTGGCCCCCTGCAACCAGCACCTGCTTTTGTCCTCACTGAATGTCCAGCAACAGCTCCAGAAGGCTTGACAGAGATTATGCCCCAACTGAAATCGAACGATAACGCAGTGCAGGATTATCTAGCTGTCGCAAGGAGTAGGGAAGGGAAGTTAACCATAGGTTACAAACCGTCCTCCAGCGATGGGCTAGGTCGGTTCTATGCAGTTGGGCCAGCAGCGCAACAACTTCCGCGTCGAGTCCGGCTCCTCTAGTTCGGTAACAGCCACTGCGAAATCGACATTAGTGGTGCCCACTACGAGCTCGCGCGACGATGCTGCGCCCAGGCCGGGGCTCATAGCTCGTTGCTTCCCATCCAAGGCACCAGGGAGTGGCTACGGATCGTACTCATGCCACCTGACCAGCAGGCCCTCCCCGAGGATTTTGAGGGACTTATCAAGATGTCATCAACAGCGACACCCCGCAAGAGGCACTCGCGTTTTTATCCAGGCAGCTGCCTCGCCTACCTAACCATCTACCACCTGATCTCACACGTTTTGCCCACGAGCTCCATGCAGCTAGCAGATACGTGATGTGTAGTCCACCGGCATGGTGCCCTGCTCGGGAGCGTGACCGAAGTAGAGCTGCTCCGTTCCGGTTTTATGAAACTTTGGAGCAACACCTCACCTGGGCTGCCTACAGTTTTCTGCAACCGTTAGTTGGCTTTCACTCGGCCATTTGGTTGCATGATGGTTTCTGGGCGGCTCCGTGCCCCACAGAGGAGCATATCACGGCATTACACTGCTATCTTACTGACCGCTATGGCCTTTCTCCACATGACCCCCCTCTCTTTCGCTGTGAATCGCTACGGCGCAAGAGTGAGGCTCTTCAGTACGAGCTCACTGCCCTGCCTGTCTCCCCTCCTAAGCGACGCAGGCTTCATGGCAGCCCCCTTGCCAAGCACCCACTCCCGCCTCAAACGGTTTTCCGCTTAAAGCGTTTGTACCAAGCGGACAGCGTTCAGGCTCAACCGTTGCTTGAAGAACGGCTCGCCAAACGAGCCAGGGTAGGAAATGAAGCCAAAAGGCAACGCCTGGCATAGCCCAGGGAGCACCGCCATCATGGCTAACAGCAAGATGCAAACCCCTTGGGGTTGGTAACTTCACAATGGCTACTCATTGTTAGTCCTCCACGCCTGGTAGCTGCCGCCCATTTGGCTCGAGCCAAGGTATAGGTAGCAATGAGCTTCTCTTTCATGGAGATACGGCGCTCATGACCCACATGACTGAACAGAAAGGACACTTGCCTTTCCTCTCACCGCGCACTCAGCAGGCATGGGCCCAGGTTGTGGAAATTGCTCCTGACCAAGGCGGATTGAACATGACGGCTCAACTTCAGGAGATAGCCGCCAGACGCCATCGCCTTTATCTCGTTCGGTGCACGCTTCGGCTCAATGCTCAACACTATCACCTTCGCATAGCCGGCCTGCTACCGGCAAGGAATAAGATGTTGGGAGGCTACCGGGTAATTGACCCCCCATGCTATCGCCTAATACACATACCCAAGCTTCTGCAACGAGCAACAGCCCAGCTAAGAGATAAGACAACGGTTTATCCCTTCGCGTCAGGTGAAGAAGAAGCCTTTCTCTCGCTAAGTGGCGTTATCTTTGCTGGCAGCACGGCTGATCAGCGGTACGTCCTGCATAAGCACTTGGTAAACCTCGGCCTAGCGGGGCCGACTGCACCAATCCTGCATTGGGCAGGACATCTCCAAGCGGGACCACTGAACACACACGTCCTCCCCTTTCGCTCATTAGCTGTGCTCCCTGCTGAGCTGCTTGCCATACCTGTGCCAACTACTAGTTGGGCCTTTGAAGAGGCGCCGGTCATGTCCCTTAGTGAGTGGGAAGGGTACCGACGAAGATCCACACCCACAGTTCTCATTACGACCACTGAAAGCAATCTGAATGGTATCTAGGTTTTTTACAGAGGTGATCAACAGAATCTTGCCGGCAATATTTGCCTTCTGGCAATTGGGATGCCTTCTGGCAAGCTACCTGTGCCGGTGGTATCCTGGACCTTTTAGGCCACCACATCCACGGCCAATGCATCTGGCAGTGCTTCCTCTCTGTGATCAGGCCAAGAGGCGAACACCAGTCCAGGGCAGGGAGCTGGGAACCAGCAGCAGCCAGCTCAGTACACAAAGTAGTAGCACAGAACTTCGAGCGGCCCCTCCAAAATTGAGGGATACCTTGAAAACCTTGTGGAATGCTCTCAGGGGAGTGAACGAAACGTCGCCCTTGTGTTCCACATTAGCAGCGACCAAGGTACATCGGCCCACTGTCCTCGTTCGAGGATGTTTACCCAAAGGTTCCCTGGCACACTGCCTGTCAGATTAAAATTGGTTAGGTAATGAACCTAGCACCCCTCGCAAGGTGGATCTTTGTTAGCCACTGGCTCAAGAGGGTCTGATCTCTTAGGAGAGCGAGGGTAGAGCAAGGTGTGACACTGTGTGCAAAGCTGACACCCGTGTGTTGGCTCTCACAGCATCAGGTGTCAGTTTTCTCCTTGCTTCACGGCGAAACGCACAGCGCACGTCCCCCTTGAGCTTGACACGCGGGGGGTATCTCTTACAGACTTTGCGCAAGCAATTTGTTTGCAGGAACATTTGGAAGTGAGCCTCGTCCGACTACATATCACTGTGCAGCAGCTCACATTTCCTCTCTGCCTCGTTGCAGCAAGTGGTCTACGGCCTCAGGTGCGACCACGGCTGAGTGATATTCCTGCCTGGCCACTCCGACAGATCCCCAGGGCCCTCGCCCAATGCAGTGTTGACATGCCCAGTGGCCTCACGCTGTGGCCCCTCGCAGACAACCCGCACATAACGCAAGAGGGTTTTATCTTGCATGGATCCAACTCCGAAATCCGGGCCAAGGTTTATCGTTTCTTGCTACAGCGGGAAATCCCGAGCAATGTGGCTCCGAGCGTTCGTGAGCACCTGGCACGGCAGTACGAGGATGGCAGCCCAATTCAAATCTTTAACTTCCACTCGCTCGAACACCTTACACTGCAAGCAGTGCCGCCTCCGGCTGAGCGCAGGGCTGCTAATCACATCTCGCCGCAGCCGACCTTTTTGCAAGTACTGCCACAGCCCCCTGCCTTCTGCGTTTTCGAGGAAGAACCAACCCGTCTGCACGGTGTCTATGCGTCACAGGCTGCGCGACCTCAGGTTAGGGGTGAGCGAAACCTTTCTCACACGCAGGGGCAGGAGGAGTCGCCCCATCAGCTCCCCTTCCCGAGTCTTATCCAAGATGCAATGCGCAGAAAAAGTACTATCAGGCAAGAGGCCCTCACACTGCTGCACATTGTGCAGAGCAACCCACTGGCTGGCAACGGCCATGCCCACCAGTGTGGAATGCGGGCGTGTCACACAATCTGCACAGAAATGGAAACTCTTGAAGATGCCCTAGGGCAAATCCCGTAAGGGAGACAATCTCCCTGCAGTGTGACACCGAGGTGCAGCGATGTTGCCAGAAAAGGAAGACGTGCTGTGCACTGTCGCCCTGAACTGTACTTCTGCTTGCCCCCTTGGCAAATGAGGTTGATTGGCGCATTTGTGTAGCAGCTGCCTCTTGGGTGCTCACAGTTAATCCTCCTTACAGTTTGGCGATTTCCCTCTCACCTACAATTTACCAAATAGCATCAATCGCATTTCTTGTCATTTGTGCGCGCTTTGCAGACCATTGGCTCGAAAATCATAGACCAACTCAGATTGACATAGACAGATACGCAAAGCTACATCCTTCTGACATGGCTTTGCCAGTATTAATCGGTCCGAACCGCTGCGAACTTATCTACAACCATGATAAGCAGCCACTTCTCGAGCTATCCCTCCGGGTCAGTTTCCCGGTAAGAGAGCTCCTTAACGTGCTCAGTCAACTTGCCCCGCCTGCGAGTGTGCAGGCAAGCAAGACGCAACGCCCTGCAGCCAAAGGCCCTCCTAGCGGTGCAGTGCGCAAGGACCAGGGCGTCTCCCAGATAGGGAAGCCGCCTGCGAAGCAAGCTTCCCTGCCTCAAGGCAGCTGCTCCTCTGATTGGCAACCCCCGTATAACCCATGGGAACAGGGCCTGCAGCCTGCCTGGGAGCCCTACCCAGTTCCTTCCGGGGAGTGGCAAGGGGAGTGGGCACCTAGCAACCCCCAAGTAGAAGAACAGGCACAGCTCTTATGGGCTCTGTCTGACCATGCTGTACCGAGGTACCGCAAGATGCCCTCCACTCAACCCAAGCCGCCTGCGCCAGTCAAGAAGCGAACGGACAGAGAAGTGCGTTTTGCGTCGCCCCCCGATGAAGACAAAGGGCTACCCTGCCCCCCGACAATGGCCAAGTCGGTGGCAGCGCCGCCAAAGGTGGAGAGACGGGAAGAAATAGTGCGCAGGCCGCAGGAGGAGTCTTCTGATGAACATCATCCTCCGCCGAGGCCTGGCGCGCGTCCAGAAAAGTGTCCAGTTCAATAGGGCCTGATGCTCTCACAGTCAAGCTCAATGGCTCAACCCCTCTTGTTTGTGTGTTTGTGGTTTTCTTGGAGACAACGTCTGCCAAGCCCCTGTACCAAAGTGAAACTAGAGAAAAAAAGGGAAGCGGTTTTGTTGCAGTGAGACAATGCCCATTCAGAGAAACTACCGTGTCCTTTTGTCCTTCAGCGCTGCCGCAAGAGGCTCAGGCACACTCATTAGAACTTGGTAGGTGACTTGCACTGTCTGCAACGATGTTGCCTCCAGTGCCGCCGTGGGCTGTTGGAAACACGCCAGAGCCGGTATCCCTTGATATCGACGGTTTTGTTGATGTGTCTGCGTATGTCCGGTTGGAAGAAAATCTTGCTGATATTAACTATGGGGTCCTGGACATCCAGGTTAACTTCCATCATGAAGGTAGTCTCATGAACGTGTACTTGCTGCACTTTTTTGCGCTAGCTGAAAACTATGGAAAATGTGCAGCAGTGGTCCCAGGCTGGATGGATGGTTTTACCTTTCCCCCTGCGCTAGCCAAAATGCGAGTACGGTATCAAGAGCGCTGGATCAATGTCTGTGTACAACAGTGTGTCGCAGTGAATGATAGAGGTATTAGCGTCTATGGCTCAAACAAAGGGTACCGTTGGCGCCTGGTCCACCACATACTTTATCACGAACAGCAACTGTTGGCACTATTTGACACCAGTGTCGACGCCTTTTCACGGTCACCAGTTGGTTACCCGCCTGTCACATGGTCTTGGATGCGGCCACCCGGGGTGGCCCCTCGACAGATGGCGAGAAGACGCGATGAACATGCCCCGCAGGATGGTGAAGAAAGCGCCGGACAACGCTTCACTGCCAGAGAACGCTACCGAGTGGACACTGCCCTCTATAATCGAGTACAGGCCATGCTCACGTCGCTACAAGACGTAGAACGCCTCTTGCCGATGATGCCCCTACCGGTCCAACAGCGCATGGTACTTCCGCTAACCACGGTACATGCAGATCTTAATGGCCTCCTTTTCACTGCCTACCTGCTTGCTAGTGTGCGCCCGAACTCTGACGACTTCGACATAGGGTGAGGGCCATGCCACGTAGGAACACACCTGCTTGTGTTGAGGCTGTCTAGTCCAACTTTTGCTAGGCTAGCAGAGTCGCTCCTGTGAGTGGACCTGGTAAGGTGGGGGGTTCTGCTCAATGGGTCGGTCGACCGACCGTGTTCCTGCTGTTTCTCTCTGCCACTTTAGCTGTTTGTGGATATGGATGTTTTCTTGACGCTTTTTCAACCACAAAACAGCCTAGGTCTTTTGGATTATAGAGGATTGTAGAGGTATGCTGCTCAGGGGTAGCAGCGCTGCCTTTTTGCACTTCCAGTCCCACGGGCCATTGACCGGTAGACCTAGAGGCGGGTTTCCTCACACTTGCATCCTCAAGGGACATCCAAAGAATTGACACAGTCAGCACGCCTGCAGCCGCGTTGGCTCCCAGCAGGCGCAGTCACTTCTCCAGGACCCTGTGCACGTAAGTGCATTCCACCCGTGTGGAAGGCACCTTGAGTAGTGGTAACTTCATTGTCTGGCCTTTTGTTACCGTGTTACTGTGGTAGTTTCCTAAGTCGACCCGCCTAGGCAGCCAACCCGTGTTGGTGGCCTCCGCCTTGACGTCTAGAGCACCTTTGTCCGCTGTCCTCATGACACATTATGTGGATGACCCATGTGCGATAAGTGACCATGGTGATGATGTCGACATTGCAGGTGATGACTTGGACATCATGGATGTGTCCGAGGATGAGCATGTCCGTACTGTTCCCTACCTACACTCCAGTCCAGGATGGATCGCCCAACAAAAGAAACAAGCCTTCTTGCATGGCTGTCCCCACACGGACCACCAGGCAAAAGCCCAGGCATATCAAGCTCTCCGTACGCCAACTGAAGTGCAGTCTTTCCTTGGCCTTGATACTGATATGGGTCCCTGTCAAATCTCTGATGTCAGGTCTCAACCTGCCGACAAAGATGCTGGATACCAGGCGGCTGAGCGACATGGTCAAGGCCCTGATACGGCCGCCATTGTGGCAAGCCTGCTCCTGCACAAGGAGCTCATTGAGTCATGTGGCATGGTCTATGTAATTGTTGATAACCGTGCCCCGGAGGTAGAGCACTGGCCTGCATTTGCCCAATGGTGGGATGCCCGACGGACCCTTGTCGGACCACAGCATGAACGGACTGACATTTTGTGGATACAGGCGACTCATACTAATGGCTTGCGTGCAGTCCCTTACTACTGGGCAGGGGTTTTTGTATTGGAGGCGGCCAGGTTCCTATTCCCGAAGGTGCATTTTGGGCTTGTTGACAATGACTGTGTTCCGGTAACGTTGTTTGAGGTGAAGGATCTTATTGCCTTAGCAGAGAGCCCGTTTCGTTGGCCTGATTTGGTTGGGCATCGAGCTGACCCGGACATTGCCGACAGCAAGCTGGGGATGCTACTCTTCACGGAGGCGCACCTTGAATATAATGCTGGCCTAGTCATCTGCATTGGTAGCGCAAGCCGCCCTAGTCCAGTGGAAGCAACCTCCACGGCAGACAACCTAGCTGAAGAGTTGGAGGATTATCGCCATCAACTCCTGGCCATGGCTGCTCCGCCAGAGTGTCCGACAGATGCCTCGCAAGGTGGGTCCCTTTTCACCCCGCTCATAGGTGTTCCAATGGAAAATTCGCTTGACCTTGCAGTAGTGTGGGCTTTATATGGCACTTACATGTGCTATCAATTCTGGCCGATGCCGTGTAGTGGGCAAGGGAGCAGCAGTGACCAGCACGAGCCAGCGGCCGTCAAGTGGCCTAAACGAGCTCACCCAGGAGCCCTCACTAAAGCAGGACAAGAACGCGCACCATGGCTCACTAGCTGGGCCCCAGCCACTTTCGAGCAAGGCTGTTTGTCTGTGTTGCCTCACTTGGAAGGACCCTGCAAAGCAGTTTCCCTTCCTGGAGAGCACCTCTTCCAGGCAAGTCGAATTGCGCCAGACCGAATGCGGCCGATCATCTTTCATGCCTTCGGCAAAGCGAAATTAGATGCGCCGGCCCAGCTGGCTCGACTAGCACGCCAAGGGTGAGAAACCCTTCCTATCGCACTTTTAGGCATGCCGTATGATCCAGCTGCGTGGTCTTCCGAATCGTGGAAGCCGATTGGCGGTTGTTGTTTTACAGGAGGACCAAGTGCGCTTACCGGAAACAGTGCTTTTCGTTTTTGCCTTTTGCTGCAATGGCATGCGATAGCAATCCCCCCAACGGCACTTTTCCCGGGGGCAAGTATAGAGGAGGATACTGATGCAGAGTCAGCCCGCACATTGTCGGAGCCAGATCAAGACTTCCTCGCACGCTCGCTCTTGGCGGCCGCCGCTGACCAGAACTCCCGTGAGAGTCCGGGTCCAGGCTGCCAAAGAGATTGCTGGCTGAGGAGCAGTCGTGTCCGATGAGTGGCCAACGTCCCAGGGATCCGCAGCTGGCTACGCCGGCCCTTTTCGTGCCATGGCAGGAAGTTGCAAAGCAACTCGATATTCCGGTCGTGCATGAAGACCTTTCTGAGGACCTTCGAACTATGTTTCAAACAGCCATAGGCATCCTCCCCACAGAACACCAACGAGACTTCCATCAATTGCAAGGCATTGCGTTCAGCCAAATCCCCCAGGGAAGGGTTCCGGTTGAAACGGTTGCCCCAATAGTTCTGGACTCCATGTATGACCGTATTGGGAACCCATGCTCTGGCACATGGCGCAATCCTATCGGTTCTGGCTTGCTGCCCCTGAGTCACCCCCGCCAAATAGAATCCAAATTAACTGTGGTGGCCTTGGTGGAGGCGCCCTGGACAGCCCAACCACCCCGGCATTTCACTGTACTCACCCAAGAGTGAATGGGACTTGCGTCTATGGCCCCTCCTTAGCGCCCGCCGATCGATACAGTGGGCAGGTCACGGAGGTTGCTGCGGGTCATACGACAAGTCTGCGTGAGCTCGCATTGCTAATGTCACATACCACTGACCCCTGCGAGTGCTGGGAAGAGCTTGGCTATGGCCGAACGGCCACCCTGTACCGCAGAACACAAATAGTCCTGGAAGGGTCCAGGCAGCTGCCAGCCCATCGCCGAGTACCACACGCTGCCTTCCTGAGTGGGCTGTGGTGGAAACTCTTGTCGTTTCAGCCTGCGCGTATCCTCATGCGTCTGCCATTTATGTCGCGCATTGGGAATGGCACGAATGCAGCTGGGCTCTACGCCCCTTCCATGTTTCATGTAGAAGGGTTCAGCGCCGGCAGTTACACTGGAGCCACCATCGTACTAGCTCTATGTGTTTTATTTCCTGAGTGCCCTGTCTCGGCAACGCTGGGCGCAATTGCTATGCCCAAGGGAGTGCTGGGAGCAATGATGGAGATAGCGTCCCCTGGCCGATATGACATTCACCTTGTTCATGCGGAAGAGGATGCTCTGTGCAACTGGCACCCCAGCCCGACAGACCGGAATGCGATTTCTTATCGCCTTCGACGCACGCTAGTTGCGGAGTCGGACAAATGGATGGGCCCAGATAAACATAAATACTGGCACTGGTTGCACTGCGACCTTCCGCATGGTCGGTGTCTCCTCTCCGAGCTCAAGCTCAGTCACCCTGAAGTCATCCCTATCCGGGACAGAATGGCAGCCCCACTTCGACTAGCGTCCTGGATTCGTTTCGAAACCGTCATGGACCAAAAGGACTGGTTAACAGCAATTGAGCTGCTAGTGCCCAAGATCTTTCTACCTGACCCCGAGCTTCTTGACCTCTTGCGCAGATGTGCGCCAGAGCAGGGGATCTCATCGATGGCAGAAGCCCAAGCGCTACTATTGCGCAACTTCCGGGTAGGTGGCAGCCAACCAAGTGCATGTGCGCAGTGGCTCACAGAGGTCACACGAGCCCTTTTTAAACCAATCCCTTTCCGAGAAGTCTTTGTCGTCTTAGCTCTCTTCTTACCGCAGCTGACCTTTGCAGAGGGTGCTAAACTGGATGGCAAACTCTGGTACAGCCCAGCCATCAGTCGGGATGAGTCAATGATCCACGTCACGCCTCTAGCACAAGGCCTCCAGGGCATGCGTGAATATAAAATTGCCTTTGCAACGCACTCGAGAGCTGCGGCCTTTGTCTCTTCGAAGCAACCAGCCCGCAGCTTTGAGTCCCTTGCCACCCTGCCTTCTGAGCACATCCACATAGGCAGTCAGGTTGGGAGGGTATACCGACTTGCGCTCCGAGAAGATCGCAGAGTGTACGCGCTCCTGATGGTGCTCCTCGAATACGTCACTCAACCCAAGAAGAGGTCCAGGCAAGGCTCCAATGAATCAAAGGAGGAGTTAGCAGTTCGGCAGAGTAGCCCAAGGTCATGGACGGTAGCTTTCATCCCCACTCCGGAAACTTTTGCTCCCTGACCGACGCAATCAGAGTTAGGTGTCAATACACAGATACAATGGGGGCTGCCACCTAGCCTGCAGCAACTAGAGACCCGAACCGTAGGGCTCCCCATCCTCAGCCTGGCTGAGGTCGGTACCACGGTCTCTGCTGACCACCTGCTACAAATGGCCACGATGCCCCTTGAGCATAAACCAACGGCCTTGGGCATCCCCTACCCGCTCCAGGTCTCTTATCAGTTTGACGGGGCAGAAGAACTGCTACACAGTTTACATGCACTTTTCGGACTCCTGGCGACGGCCAATACCCCGCGGTATTGTCCCCAAGCCACTGGCTTTGGCCAACAATTGCGCGCTGCAGGGGGCACGGACAGTGCTCATATCCTCTCTATTGCACTTTCCATTGTCTCAGACGATCCACATTGGCCATTGCCGGAGTTTTTGGGGCCGGAAAAACAAGATCGCTCACGTTCCTGCTTGCCTGGTTCGCAATCACCGCCAACCTGCGTTTTGGAGTTGCCCATAAGGAGAACCCAGCAGGAAGGGCCATCGCAAAGCTGCTGAGCTCGCTGGACCTGGATGCAGACCAGCAGACTCTCTTCGTAAGGCCGGTCGGTAGGGAAGAAGCAGTTGCCAACACCGCTAGCACGGTCTATGACAAGATTATGCTCCACTGTACAGGTATCATACAAGTAGTTCCCGGGCAAGCCGGCGGCGGAAGTTTCATATAAGAACAACTTGACCTATAGGAGTGTCCACGTTCTCTCCAACATGCGCGTCCTCCAGTCAAACGCACGCGCTCCGGACTTGTGCCCCCTGCAGGATCAGCAGCTCACAACAGCGTACTGGGTTGTATCTTTGCCACGACAAGAGGGGTGTATGACGAGCGGTGTATGATGAGTGGTGTATTGACCAGCAGTTGAATGTCCTGTCCTGCATAAATGCAACCAAATACTATCAGTATGAACTGTGCCAAACCTGCACGCCGCGAGAGATGACTCAGCAGCGAGAGATGACTCAGCCGCGAGAGATGGCTATAGCGAGAGCTGACTCAGCAGCGAGAGATAAATGAGCAGCGAGAGATGACTCAGTCGCGAGAGATGACTCACAGCAGCGAGAGCTGACTCAGCAGCGAGAGATGACTCCTCCGCGTACTACACTTGTACTACAAACTGGCCAGTTCTCAGCTTCCAGCTCCACAGGTTGTTCCGCGTGCTAAAGTTGTACTACAAAGTCGCCAGTCAGTTCTCATCTTCCAGCGCCCCAGATGCTCCGCGTACTGCAGTTGTACTACACAGTCGCCAGTTCTCAGCTTCTAGCTGCGCAGATTGCTCCGCGTACTAAAGTTGTACTACAAAGTCGCCAGTTCTCAGCTTCCAGCTCTACAGATTGCTCCGCGTACTAAAGTTGTACTTGAAAGTCGCCAGTTCTCAGCTTCCAGCTCTACAGATTGCTCCGCGTACTAAAGTTGTACTTGAAAGTCGCCAGTTCTCAGCTTCCAGCTCTACAGATTGCTCCGCGTACTAAAGTTGTACTAGAAAGTCGCCAGTTCTCAGCTTCCAGCTCTACAGATTGCTCCGCGTACTAAAGTTGTACTACACAGTCGCCAGTTCTGAGCTTCCAGCTCTACAGATTGCTCCGCGTACTAAAGTTGTACTAGAAAGTCGCCAGTTCTCAGCTTCCAGCTCTACAGATTGCTCCGCGTACTAAAGTTGTACTAGAAAGTCGCCAGTTCTCAGCTTCCAGCTCCACAGATACTCCGCGTACTAAAGTTGTACTACAAAGTCGCCAGTTCTCAGCTTCCAGCTCTACAGATTGCTCCGCGTACTAAAGTTGTACTAGAAAGTCGCCAGTTCTCAGCTTCCAGCTCTACAGATTGCTCCGCGTACTAAAGTTGTACTACACAGTCGCCAGTTCTGAGCTTCCAGCTCTACAGATTGCTCCGCGTACTAAAGTTGTACTAGAAAGTCGCCAGTTCTCAGCTTCCAGCTCTACAGATTGCTCCGCGTACTAAAGTTGTACTAGAAAGTCGCCAGTTCTCAGCTTCCAGCTCCACAGATACTCCGCGTACTAAAGTTGTACTACAAAGTCGCCAGTTCTCATCGCCCAGCTCGCCAGATACTCCGCATACTAAATTTGTACTACAAAGTCGCCAGTTCTCAGCTTCCAGCTCACAGACTTCTCCGCGCACTAAAGTTGTACTACAAAGTCGCCAGTTCTCAGCTTCCAGCTTCCCAGATGCTGTGCCTGCCACGAAATCTGCCCATGGAGGTTCACAAATTAAATCTGCACCTCGACGCTCAAAAAGTGGTGTGCCTGCGAAGAAATCTGCACATGGAGGTTCACAAAGTGCTGCACCTGCCACGAAATCTGCACATGGAGGTTCACCAAGTGCTGCACCTGCCACGAAATCTGCACATGGAGGTTCACAAAGTGTTGTGCCTGCCACGAAATCTGCGCATGGAGGTTCACAAAGTGCTGCACCTACCACGACATCTGCACATGGAGATTCACAAAGTGCTGCACCTGCCACGAAATCTGCGCATGGAGGTTCACAAAGTGCTGCACCTACCACGACATCTGCGCATGGAGGCGCGCAAAGTGCTGTGCCTGCCACGAAATCTGCGCATGGAGGTTCACAAAGTGCTGCGCCTGCCACGAAATCTGCGCATGGAGGTTCCCAAAGGGCTGTGCCTGTCAGGAAATCTGCGCATGGAGGTACGCAAAGTGCTGCGCCTGCCAGGAAATCTGCACATGGAGGTTCACAAAGTGCTGCACCTGCCACGAAATCAGCGCTTCAAGAAACAAGTGAAAACTCTAATCCCAATGGACGGACGATTCCGAGCATGATCCGAGCATGATCCGAGCATGACCCGAGCATGACCCGAGACCGTCTCGCAACCGTCGTTCCGCAGACCTTGACTTGCCAGCTTCGGAGCCACCGGTTCCATTGAAAAATACAGCATTTCGTGCCTTCGCTATCTCTCCACAACCCATTTTGTCTTGCGCCTGCCACGAAATCTGCACATGGAGGTGCGCAAAGTGCTGTGCCTGCCACGAAATCTGCACATGGAGGTTCCCAAAGCGCTGCGCCTGCCACGAAATCTGCACATGGAGGTTCCCAAAGTGCTGCGCCTGCCAGGAAATCTGCACATGGAGGTACACGAAGTGCAGCACCTGCCACGAAATCTGCGCATGGAGGTTCACAAAGTGCTGCACCTGCCACGAAATCTACGCTTCAAGAAACAAGTGAAAACTCTAATCCCAATGGACGGACGATTCCGAGCATGATCCGAGCATGATCCGAGCATGACCCGAGACCGTCTCGCAACCGTCGTTCGCAGACCTTGACTTGCCAGCTTTGGAGCCACCGGTTCCATTGAAAAATACAGCATTTCGCGCCTTCGCTATCCCTCCACAACCCATTTTGTCTTGCGCCTGCCACGAAAATCTGCACATGGAGGTGCACAAAGTGCTGTGCCTGCCACGAAATCTGCACATGGAGGTTCACAAATGCTGCTGCGCCTACCACGACATCTGCGCATGGAGGTTCACAAAGTGCTGCACCTGCCACGAAATCTGCACATGGAGGTTCACAAAGTGCTGCACCTGCCACGAGCTTGAGCTGGTGTATGAGCGGTGTATGATGAGTGGTGTATGATGGGTGGTGTGTGATCAGTCGTGTATGATGGAAAATTCGCTTGACCTTGCAGTAGTGTGGGCTTTATATGGCACTTACATGTGCTATCAATTCTGGCCGATGCCGTGTAGTGGGCAAGGGAGCAGCAGTGACCAGCACGAGCCAGCGGCCGTCAAGTGGCCTAAACGAGCTCACCCAGGAGCCCTCACTGGACAAGAACGCACACCGTGGCTCACTAGCTGGGCCCGAGCCACTTTCGAGCAAGGCTGTTTGTCTGTGTTGCCTCACTTGGAAGGACCCTGCAAAGCAGTTTCCCTTCCTGGAGAGCGCCTCTTCCAGGCAAGTCGAATTGCGCCAGACCGAATGCGGCCGATCATCTTTCATGCCTTCGGCAAAGCGAAATTAGATGTGCCGGCCCAGCTGGCTCGACTAGCACGCCAAGGGTGGGAAACCCTTCCTATCGCACTTTTAGGCACGCCGTATTATCCAGCTGCGTGGTGTTCCGAATCGTGGAAGCCGATTGGCGGTTGTTGTTTTACAGGAGGACCAAGTGCACTTACCGGAAACAGTGCTTTTCGTTTTTGCCTTTTGCTGCAATGGCATGCGATAGCAATCCCCCCAACGGCACTTTTCCCGGGGGCAAGTATAGAGGAGGATACTGATGCAGAGTCAGCCCGCGCATTGTCGGAGCCAGATCAAGACTTCCTCGCACGCTCGCTCTTGGCGGCCGCCACTGACCAGAACTCCCGTGAGAGTCCGGGTCCAGGCTGCCAAAGAGATTGCTGGCTGAGGAGCAGTCGTGTCCGATGAGTGGCCAACGTCCCAGGGATCCGCAGCTGGCTACGCCGGCCCTTTTCGTGCCATGGCAGGAAGTTGCAAAGCAACTCGATATTCCGGTCGTGCGTGAAGACCTTTCTGAGGACCTTCGAACTATGTTTCAAACAGCCATAGGCATCCTCCCCACAGAACACCAACGAGACTTCCATCAATTGCAAGGCATTGCGTTCAGCCAAATCCCCCAGGGAAGGGTTCCGGTTGAAGCGGTTGCCCCAATAGTTCTGGACTCCATGTATGAGACACATCCCTGGGTCCCGTATTGGGAATCCATGCTCTGGCACATGGCGCAATCCTATCGGTTCTGGCTTGCTGCCCCTGAGTCACCCCCGCCAAATAGAATCCAAATTAACTGTGGTGGCCTTGGTGGAGGCGCCCTGGACAGCCCAACCACCCCGGCATTTCACTGTACTCACCCAAGAGTGAATGGGACTTGCGTCTATGGCCCCTCCTTAGCGCCCGCCGATCGATACAGTGGGCAGGTCACGGAGGTTGCTGCGGGTCATACGACTAGTCTGCATGAGCTCGCATTGCTAATGTCACATACCACTGACCCCTGCGAGTGCTGGGAAGAGCTTGGCTATGGCCGAACGGCCACCCTGTACCGCAGAACGCAAATAGTCCTGGAAGCCTCCAATCACCTGCCAGCCCATCGCCGAGTACCACACGCTGCCTTCCTGAGTGGGCTGTGGTGGAAGCTCTTGTCGTTTCAGCCCGCGCGTATCCTCATGCGTCTGCCATTTATGTCGCGCATTGGGAATGGCACGAATGCAGCTGGGCTCTACGCCCCTTCCATGTTTCATGTAGAAGGTTTCAGCGCCGGCAGTGACACTGGAGCCACCACCGTACTAGCTCTATGTGTTTTATTTCCTGAGTGCCCTGTCTCGGCAACGCTGGGCGCAATTGCTATGCCCAAGGGAGTGCTGGGAGCAATGATGGAGATAGCGTCCCCTGGCCGATATGACATTCACCTTGTTCATGCGGAAGAGGATGCTCTGTGCAACTGGCACCCCAGCCCGACAGACCGGAATGCGATTTCTTATCGCCTTCGATACACGCTAGTTGCGGAGTCGGACAAATGGATGGGCCCAGATAAACATAAATACTGGCACTGGTTGCACTGCGACCTTCCGCATGGTCGGTGTCTCCTCTCCGAGCTCAAGCTCAGTCACCCTGAAGTCATCCCTATCCGGGACAGAATGGCAGCCCCACTTCGACTAGCGTCCTGGATTCGTTTCGAAACCGTCATGGACCAAAAGGACTGGTTAACAGCAATTGAGCTGCTAGCGCCCAAGATCTTTCTACCCCCGAGCTTCTTGACCTCTTGCGCAGATGTGCGCCAGAGCAGGGGATCTCATCGATGGCAGAAGCCCAAGCGCTACTATTGCGCAACTTCCGGGTAGGTGGCAGCCAACCAAGTGCATGTGCGCAGTGGCTCACAGAGGTCACACGAGCCTTTTTAAACCAATCCCTTTCCGAGAAGTCTTTGTCATCTTAGCTCTCTTCTTACCGCAGCTGACCTTTGCAGAGGGTGCTAAACTGGATGGCAAACTCTGGTACAGGCCCAGCCATCAGTCGGGATGAGTCAATGATCCACGTCACGCCTCTAGCACAAGGCCTCCAGGGCATGCGTGAATATAAAATTGCTTTTGCAACGCACTCGAGAGCTGCGGCCTTTGTCTCTCCGGAGCAACCAGCCCGCAGCTTTGAGTCCCTTGCCACCCTGCCTTCTGAGCACATCCACATAGGCAGTCAGGTTGGGAGGGTATACCGACTTGTGCTCCGAGAAGATCGCAGAGTGTACGCGCTCCTGATGGTGCTCCTCGAATACGCCACTCAACCCAAGAAGAGGTCCAGGCAAGGCTCCAATGAATCAAAGGAGGAGGAAAGCGTTCAACAAAGTTGAGAGCGCCATCTTTTTGAACAAACAGCGTACGCGTTCTGCTTCTCTGTCTGGTGGGGGTCACTCACCCTGGTGAGGTCCTTTTGTTTGTCTGGTGGGGATCACCTTTCCAGGTGAGGTCTGTAGATCTCATGTGACACGATTCGTTGTTTTGTTCAAGAACATATTTGGACTATAAGTCCGCGTGCGTTCTTGAGATTGTACTCTCTTTGCAAAGTTTAAAAATTAACGCTGCCTTCGAAAGGCCATTGTTCGGACTTTGTATAAATGAACTTTGCTTTGTGCAATTGTCATTGAAGATAAATCAAGGCATGTATCTTAAGGCGGTGATGTATTGTGCATTGAATACTCAGATGTATTCGTTTGAATGTCGGACAGAGCATGCGCAATATTCTGTTTATATCCCGCAGTGTGAAGAGGACCATTGGGTGCGTTCGAATTTGGGGCGCGTGGGGATGCCATGTTGCGTGCTTGAACGAGGCGCCTGGGCAATTGCGAGCGGCTTCCTTTTGCACTGCAAGGTCAGCCCAAATTGGTGGAACCGACAGCCTTTGTTTTCCATCTTGGTGCCCTTCTGTTCCACATTCATTGCAGGGTTCCTTCTGTGCTTTTGGTGGCTCCTGCACCTTGAATGAATCAGGTCCTTGTTTGGCATCCGGATCGCGCTCGAGTACACACCTTGATCCAGTTGGCCTTCTTTTTGTACTCCAAACATCATTATTCCCTCTGGTCCTTCCTTAGCCCCGTTGAGCATCTGGCACTGTCTCGCACTCAGTTCGTCGCCTGGTTCGGCTTCGTGGACAACGTTCAGGCCCTTTGCAATTCCCCTTACATCTCTTCTAGTGATGACGAAAAGGGGGAGCGATTCGGTGTGTGAAGCAGAGCTTGGGACATCATTGAGAGGTGACATTGACAGGGCTACGGTCGCAGGCTTATTCGCAAAAAGGGTCAAAATGCCGTGGGAGGCCCATCCGTTTTGTGCAGTATTCAACCCAGCATTCCTTTACGCAGCCATCGATTTCCTTTGAGTCTTGTAGTGTGGGCTTTTTGGACAGAGCTGCAGCCGCAGATGTTCCGACTATGTCCAGAACTTCTCTAGACAATGCGTCTATTGGAAAGCACGCTGCACAGAGGAAGCTTGTGGCCGCAAAGATTCTGACTCATGATGACATGAGACACAGGAGCTTGCTTCTCTTTAGAATTATTTCTAGAGTCCGAGTCTCAGGCCACGCGTTTGGGAACTCAGCTGGCATTGTGCAAAACAAACAACCAGGAGGAGCTTTATTGGTCAACTCTTGAGGATACTTTTGCATCAAAAAGCAGTGCCGCGTTGTACAAGAGGTCGAGGTCTTTGTGGCTTTATTTCTTGTGGCTCAAATCGTCGTGCAGTCGGCTTGGAATTGAGTTCTCAGAGGAATTGGTCTATGGATATCTTGTTCAGGCAAGAAGGGATGGCAAAGCGCCGACTCATGGTCAAGCCTTTACCCAGTGTTTGAACTTTGTGCATGCGACCTGCGAAATGACTTCGTTCGATCCTACGCACCTTTCTGGGCGAGTCAAAGGTATAGTGAAGTCGATGGCAAACAACAAAAGGCCTCTCCAACAGGCTCGAGCTTTGTACAAAGAAGAGGTCATGGCTTTGGAGGACTTTGTACTGGACTTCAGTCATCACCCTTGTATTAGGATCATTGCTGGATACTTGTTGTTTTGCTTCGTGGCATGTTGTCGTTTCTCGGACCCCATGTACGCCATGGATTGGCAGATCTCGGCGTCGGGAAACATTGTTCTGATAGAGGCCAGGACCAGGGTTCACAAGACGGCTCACGTTCACAACAGACAGTCTGTATTCCTCCCACTCGTGGGGCTTGGCCGGGTTTTCCGTGTGGAGAGTTGGGCAAAAGTCTGGGCAAATCTCAGGAGGGATTATCTTGGGCAAGCCAGGTCATTTGTTCTTCCAGCCTTTTCGGAGCAGACTTCGGAGTGGGTCAATCGGGCCATGATCGCCTCAGAGGGAGCATTGTGGCTAAGAGACATTGTAGCTACCTATAGGATCACCGGTAGCAGCTTGACGACCCATGGGCTCAAGGCTACACTTTTGACTTGAGTCACCATCAGTGGAACTTTGAGCTTTGATCAAAGGAGAGCACTTGGCCACCACGTCGATCCAGGTAGCCGAGCACCTTTGACTTACAGTCGGGATAATGCCATAGTCTCCAAGTTCCCCCATGATGTTGAAAGCCATAGCTGAAGGAAGGTTCGATCCGGATCTTCCCAGAGCAGCACAGGTGGACAGGCAGGTTGATCAGCTTCTCATGGAAGTGGGTTCAACTGATGCTGGATTTGTTGTGGGCCTTCAGCCGCCCTTAGAAGTCGACGGAGCTTTGAGTGACGGGACCGATGTGGATAACGCACTGGACATCGAGGACAGTGCCGATCAGGTCGATGTTGACGAGATTTGCATCGATGCGAACCGAGCAGCAGGCCTGGTGACTCAGCATAGGTCCAGTGGAGTTTGCATTTTGTAGCCTCGCATGACAAGCTAGTTTGCGGTAGGAAGATCTCAAGGGCTTACGCCATTGTCGAAGACGATTTGATTGTGAAGTGGCCGCTTTGTCGGCAGTGTCGGAAGTCCGGAGGTGAGGAGCTCGTAGCCCAGGTTTGCCCTGACTGAACTCCGCCTCTTGCTCTATAGGGAAAAATTGCGCACCCGACGAAAATGTTTTCTTGTTTTTGCATTGTTGCAATTTTGCATTGTGCTTGATTGCAAATTGTGAACAAAGACATTGTATGCGT
>CAXIVM010002960.1:0-16000 GCA_964035705.1 Porites rus | reverse complement strand
TCAAAATCATGTTTACACTTCATCAGTCAACTCACAAAGATCGAGCAGAACAACTTGGCTTTGTCAGCCCGATGAGAACTGCAAAGGAACGCATTGCTAATTGCTATAGTCGTTGCTATGTTTTGTGTTTTTTGCTCCTTCGCGTCCTCAGCAGAAAAGAGACTGAAGGCAAGACAATGCACTCCTCCCCGAACCTGGAAAGGAGCGGCTGCGACGAGTTGTTTCCTCGGTCTTACAACAATCATTCTTTTGTTCAGCATGTGAAGACTTAGATCAGATATGATTGGATAGGATACAACAAGCCCATAGGCCAGCTTCGACGAGGCTAGAAGGCCACAGGAACCAGCTGCAGGGCTTTGGCACAATGTGTTTGGCATTCACTGCACATCAAGTGTCAGTAGTGTTTGTATGTTTATAGTAACTAATGTTAAGTTTATTGCATCTTGTTTTCAGGGAGCCATTATGTCTCCTGAACTCTTTCCAGACATTCATGTTTCACCGAGGTCTTACAACGTGCTGTCCTTCTAGCTGCAGCCGGACCAGCTGCACACAGCCCTTGGGCTCAAATGATTTTTTTGCGGGAGAGATCCTCCGGGAGCGACAAAGGCCTCTTGACAGGCCCCATAACGTGAGTTGCCCTTTCAGAATCGACATCGCCGTTTTCCTTAAAACACGTGCCAGGCTGGCTGGAGAACGAATGCCACATACCTGTTTGACCAAAGATGTCAACGTTGAATGACCGAAATTTGCAAATCGGCTCGGCAGTTTGGCCTCTCATTTGAGAAAGCCTGGCCCTGGGGACATGCTGAAAGCAGCCCCCAACGTCCATTATCTTGCCCCGCAATTTGGCAAAGGTCATTCATATAGACAAATTAATCTATATGACTTTGTTCAGGGACATCGACATCATTATTTGTCAAATTTTGTCAAAACTGCAGGGTGCTGTAAACCTAGATTTTAGTAAAGTGTCAGTTTTGTTGGCATGGCCAAAGGTGCATGCTGTTTGCTGGCTAAGCCATTCACATTCTATAAAAGCGCCTTTTTCAGCGCTTTCAGCAGCGGCTGCGCGAGCTTCGCTTTCGGTAGCGATGAAAGGAGAGCTGTCGCGATGAAAGGAGAGCTCTGACCAATCTGCAACTCTGACAGTGTTGGACTCCAAATCATCAAAGACCGAGCAAAAAGACATCAACATGATGGGACACCGAGTGAAATCTTTGCATGTTCCAGACACGATGGGAAAGATCTAGTGCCTAGGAGGAGGACTTCCCTTGTTTTCTTTGTTTTGAGGTTGAAAGCTGCCGTTTCGTTGGGAGAGATTGCAATCGACTTCCTGAGCCACAGGCCCAATGCTTGGATTCCAATTTGTTTTTACTACAAGCAATCTTCTATCTGGACTTTGTGAACAGATGGACCCACTTTGATCATTGAAAACACTTGAGTCAATTCAGATTCTGAGCCCAACGACCCGCATGGATCCACCAAGACCCCATGGATCCGCATGGGTCGTTTTGGAGTCCTCGCGGCTGGTCTCACTCAGGGAGATTGGCTCCTCCTTGGTGCTCTTGCAGACGGCGGGGTCTTGGGGTCCTTTCGGGTCGACCAGGTCTTGGGGCGGAGCTTTAAAGGAAAGCAAGAACTAGCTTTGTCTCGGAAAGGAGTGCAAGCATCCAAAATGAACCAATACTATCCAATACTTAAATACTTGATGCTGCTCGTTTCATTGGACACTTGTTCACCACAGCTACATGTGTCCTTTTTCATGCTTTTTCCAAACCCTTTTAGGACAACCACCCTTTGAGCTAGGTGCACGCAGCAGTGCGGCTTTGTTTGTTCCCAGCGCGACAAAACAGGCTGGACAAGAAGGCACAGTACGTTGTTCAAAA
The DNA here is from genome assembly GCA_964035705.1 of Porites rus. NCBI lineage: Eukaryota > Metazoa > Cnidaria > Anthozoa > Scleractinia > Poritidae > Porites > Porites rus. Next base: position 14,117 of record CAXIVM010002960.1, on the reverse strand, counting down.
GAATTACTGACATCGTGACAACATCATGCGCATCCCTTTGTCGTAATTGAGTGGCTTGATGTGGCTTGTGAAGCTTCAAACAATCACTACTCATGGCATCACTACTCAGCCGTTCTCCTCCTTCTTCTTCGTTTGGTGAATCTCCTTCAGGTTTTGGACCTCTCTTTGGACACCATGCATGCATCATGTGCTACACAGCGCTGGCATGGGACGAGACCAGGTCGCGGAGGCCCAGTGCGATTTTTGCGACGTCCATCGGGCATGAAAGTGCACGGAGCGAGTGATGGAGCTTCGACCCTGGGACACACCAACCAAAGGGGCAGATGAGATGAAGAGAGCCTTCTGGCCTTCTCCTTTTGGTCGGAGTCAAGGTCACTGCCTTTGCTGCAGCAGTGGCTTTGCAGCAATGGGATTGTGCCAAGCGACTTGCCCTGGAGTTCAGCACAGGTCTCAGACTGGAGGACACTTCGATGTGAGGGTTTGAAGTTTTTCGACTCCAAAGCACGGCTCTTCGACTTTGCTTCTCCCCAAAGCACCCCATCGTGAGACATCGTGAAGACGAAAGGCTGGACTCAATGGGAGTGCTCCCGAGACCTTGCAGTTGGCCTCGGGAGCCTGGCTGTGCTTCTAGGCGCCGCTGGCGCGACCAGTCGCGGAGGTCCCATCCAACGTGTGGTTGGTTGGGATCGGAATCGGAGGTGAGGTAACTTTCAGATTTGAAGCCAGGTGACTTACAATCCAAGGTTGGCTTTCTTTGACGTTGGGCTTGATGTTGGCTATTCAGCTATTCCTTGATTCTTTTGCTACAGCGGTATATAAGGATGCCTACAGCGGTATATAAGGATGCTAATCATACGATGACATTCGTTGAATAGCCGATTTTTGACAGCGAGATAGCGAGTAACGAATGCAGAAGATGGAGTGGGACAACACCAATGTTTCTTCAACATTTGAACCATACATGGATCCGCAAACTGATTGCGTTGTGTGACAAGGAGAAAACCGTGCTGCTGTTTTGCTTCGAGTCCCAATGTGAGTATGATCCACCCGCTTGTTTGTGTGGAGAGGTTTGCGCAGAGCTTCGGCAAGCTTGTTGCGGGTTGGCACAGAACTGCTTGCAGAGGTTCCTTTTGGGACTGAAGCCTTCTAGACTCTAGACGCGAGTTCCTTCCTGGTGATATTTGTGCTTGAAATAAGTTCGTTTGTACTGTAATTAAGTCTTGCTTTTTGAAAAGCTTGTGCCACAAGTCCACGCATGCATTGTCAGCAGATAGGGTTGCCCCAAGTGTGCTGGCACCTGCCCAGTTGCTGACACTTGTGAGGCTTGTGCAGTCTTCTGCACAGAGAAGTGTCTCTGGCTAAGACTTGTCGACATCCAGATAGAACCGTATGTGAAGCCAGGTAGTTGCGGGCCAAAATTGGATGCTTTGGATGTTCTGGCTCTGGAAGCAGTGGCCAAGGTTTACTTCCAACATCTGAAGTTCGACAGCTGCTAATGTTTGCTTTGGTCAACATGCATTTGTACAAAGGCCGGACACCATGTGCTGGTGCTTCAGTGCTTCCACAGTGGACACAGACATGAAACAACATGATTCAGAGCAGACAACTTCATTTATGCTTGCGCTGGGTGCTGCAAATTGATACCTGGGCAGGTTTTTTGCTGAATCTTCCTGGCTTGTTGCACCTTCTCTTCAAGATGGAGGTGGACAATCTCACTGAGAGCCCAGTCTTTACCTTTTAGAAGTGCCACAGGATAGCATGCCACGAGCCACAGGCAGAAGCAAATCCAGGCCCATACGATATGGTCTTCACTTCTGCAAGTGCGCACAGTTGAACCCTGCAGGCTGCAAGAACAAGTTGTGCAGGTCGTTCTGATGGTGTGCTTCTTAGTTCTCCGATGTTTCAGCTGAGTGGAGGCAATCGTATTTCGAAATGTTTTTGCGGCGCGGCACAAGGCATGCATCAGAGTGGGTTGTGTTTCTGACAATTCTGACGTACCCGGACCCTGAGGTTCTACACTCACAGGGAAGTCCTTTGGATGCATGGATTGGAGGCATTTCGGTCGAGGCCGCGATAGCAATCAACTAGGAATGCCATTGCCTTTTAATTTTGTTGAGTGGCAACGCTCTTAGGTTGGAGGCCATCGCTAGTAGGTTGGACGCCATCGCTAGTAGGTTGGAGGCGATCGCCGGCCATCGCTATTAGGTTGGAGGGCAACCTTTAGGATGCACTCCAATAGTTCGGATGGGCTTTGTGCACATCAGAACACCTGGGTTCCTAGGTGCAACCACTTTGCACTAAGAGTTGGCTTGGCACAGTATAATTACTTTAGGGAGTGTTGCTTGCAACCAACTAGCAAGCCTTCACTTCATTATTTGCTAGGAGCCGTGCTTGGTGTATGCTGTGGATATCTTCATTGACAAAGGCACAGGCTTCTGTCTGAGAATTGCATTGTTTCACCATGAACTCACTGTAACTCACTGTCTCACCATGTTGTGGGGCAAACAACAACAGCAAACTGTGCAAACAAAAAAACAGGTTTCTCCTCTCAGATCCGCGCTTTTCTCAGGTCCCTGATACCGCTCACTTTCGGCCATCAAGCAACAGCACAGAGCCACGGAGCCGGCGGTCGACCGGCGACCCGGTGGCGACCCAATGATGCGCTGCCAGCCGCGACTTGACCGAAAACGTCAAGCATGTTTTTGTTAAAAAATGTTTGATCGTTTTGCATGGCATCAGACTCATGTGTGATGTTTTTGTCTTTCGCTGCTTAGGCCAGTCCCGTTCAATGGCTACGGTTGAAACTCTGCACACCCAACATTGAGGAGATTGGTTCGATGTATTTCAATAATCAATCTCTGAAATTGGTTCGCATTGTTCATTTGAAGCGTCCGTATTGGAGGCAGCATTCGCTTGGCACCGCAGCAGTGATTTTGATAGACAGCACAAACCCTCCGACCATTTTTAGATGAGGAATCATCTTAAAGCACCTCCGAGGGTTTATGCGGAAGGCTCACACTGCATTTTCCATGCTTTCGGTGATTTGGCGGTGGGCGTTGGTTAGATGTTTGAGTTTGGAATCTATGAAGTAGAAGCAACGCAGGAAGAAACGCAGAGTTCGATGGCAACAGGTCAGGCTGCCTTGCTGTAGCGAGCTGAAACAAGCTTGTTGAGCTTGTCGGTGGATGAGGCCAAACCTGAAGACCACCACATGCCAGCCAGAGCGATAGAGGAATGGTTTGGAGGCAGTGTGTGTGGAAATTGCATTGAACCAGGCTGCAGTTGGCTAGTCGCAAACCAGCTCTCCAGAGTATGTCTCAACTTCAGCAGCATCCGTGTTTTCAAGTGCAAAGGCGTTGCTTCTGATTTTGTGTTCAGGACAAAAGGAGTCCGAGACGTGCGGGCTTATTGTGTTCTGACGGGCAAAATAGCTGTATGATGCTGTATGGTTTTGCAACTTTTTAGATAGAAGGCCGGAAGACCTTTGAATACTTTCTGAGTCCGATGACATCATCACAGAACCTCAAGTGAGTGAGCACCATGCAGCTTCTTTTGCCCGAGCGAGGGATCATGTCTGAGCTCAAAACATCTAAAACGCTGGAGGACTCAGCCACAAGCAAGATTGAACTTGGACAATTACAGGTCATGCAAACCTATGGACCTACTGAGATCAAGGCATTGCCAACCAATTTGAGACTCGCTGCAGTGTCAACACTCGATCCAGAACTATCATGGTTTGCAGTTTGTATCCCACCAACGCTAGCTAAGCAACAATTAGAGCTTCAACACATGCAGTCTCAAGACCAACCTTCTGCAGCAAAGTTTCTTTCGCTTGCTCCTTCTTTGGTGGCCTGCCTAAGCCATGAGCTTTGTCCAATGTGAAGTGCATGGCCAGCCAGAGTGTTTAGTTGTGTTGCCTACTTGTCGCTGAGGCCCATGCATCAGTGGCTGTTCTTTGCCCTAGTCCAGTGAAGTCCTGAAGAACCTTTGAGATGGCAGCACCAGAAATGATTGAAGCAGTTGTTACAAATCTCTAATAGAGATGCCATGCAACAAACAGAATCTGTGTCATGTCTCGGAAGTGAGGTCTTCTTGCGCTATCTTTGTGGAGCTGCAGACGGAGGTGCAGAAGCGGCTTTCAGACTGGGCAGTTGATATCATATCAGTTGATGCTCGTCCCCGCAAATGCCAGTTTGCAACAGTTTACCTGTCCAAAGCCTTTGTGCACAGATTGAAGCATGTTTCAATATTAAAGGAAGTAGAGATAGCTCCGGATAGGTGACCGTGCAGAGTTGAACCATTGTGACCAGGCAGAAGCTCTGGAGCGGCTGAAATCCGACAAGGCGTCAAAAAGACCATTCGAAACCGAGCAAACCTACGGGGCAAAGCCGGGCAAAGCATAGTGACCTGCAATTGCAACCTCTACGAGTCGCACTCTCAACTTTTGACCACATTCAGTGTTCAGGTTGAACGTCAAGCATCTTCGTTGCAGTAAATAACTTGGTGCAATCCTTGATATAAACTATATCATACTATATCACCGTAACTCTCCGATACCACAGAACAATCAATAGACCGCCGTTGATATAAAACAAACCAAGAGACATGCTGTCCAGTGGCAGTAATAGTCCACTACCCCTGTCGGTGTTATAGACTCTGATGGAGGCACAGGCAGCTAGATGCGACCATGAAGAAGTCGCAACATTCATCAAGAGAGGCAGGGTTTGCAGTTTTCTTGGTCAGGCTGCAGTTCAGTCTTCACTGAAGTTGTGAAACACAGTGGATGCTCCAAAGAGCATGTTCCTACCTTTGTCACCCTGTGTCCTACTCATTTATATAGCAGAATTTGGCGGCCACTGACTGCACGGTGTCGTTTGGTCATTGCAGGCTGGTGGTCCTTATCCCGTGAAATGGTCCTAGCGTCACATGGTTCGCCGGAATTTGCCGCTGCCTTGGACAACTTTGCTCCTTTAAATACGATTCCGAGCGGTTGGCACACACACACACAAGCTGCACACCGATCGGCCCTGTTACATCCCATGTCACGATAAGTATTCTTCGGACTGCAAGGATATTTGTTTGCATGCCAGCAAGCAGATACAGTGGTCAGGACAGTGTCAGCATGGAAACATAGGTACGGTTGGATGCAAGCATGTCGACAAGGATTGCAAAAGAGCCACAACTGTTCTCTTCCAAGGGCTCCTTGGAGAAGGTCGTGCGCAGAGAGTTGACGCAGATCAAGCAGAGCCTTGGAATTGTTCATCGTGGTTCACCAACTGGAACTTGTTAGCCGTTAAACAAATAAAAATAAAACAAAAACGTACATCATGGAAGCGGAACACGTCCCCCTTGGAAGACCGTTTTACTCTACAACAAGGGGGCTCCGCTGGTTCCACTCCATGATTCTTGAAGGAAGGGTCCCATGTGTATTTCATCGTTTTTCCAGATGATGAATCGATCACAAGCAGATCCAACACAGACTGCTCCTCATGCTGAACTGTGAGGAGCTCGGATGAATTGCTTTTGGCCCTGAGCCCTCAAGACGAGAGTCGCCTGGTCCTTTGATGTTCAGCGGACTTTTCATCTTTCTTTTCGTTGGCTGCAAGCAGAAGACCGACTCACCTGCATGGTTGTAAGGAATTGGAATCGTCCGCTGTGCAACTCAGTGGGCACAGAAACTCAGTTGCATATGCTTCCGGGATGTCCCCCAAAAGGATCCATCATGCAAAGAATTGACCGGGGTAGTTTGTCGATGTTTGTGGATGATCCACCAATTCGTGCCTGTCTCGGACTAGTCGATCGATGTCGAGGATGTTGGATGATTTTGGTTCTAGTTCTCGTCGCCTTTTTCACGTTCTTTTCTAGCCGCTCAGGAACAGCTCAGCGGTTTTCCTCAGCATCAAATTCGCTCATCGATGGTCATCACCAGGGGCTTTGAAAGTTCCTCAATTTGCATTGGGCGGCTTTGGAAGAATCTTCAACAACTGTATATAAAATATGTGAGGGTCAGAGAATGGCTTTGGATGCAAATGTAGCGTCTCATTTTCAGCCACAGTGTGGTTTAAGGGCCAGACGCCTTTGTTGGCAGCAGCCAGTACCCCAAGACCTCGCAATACTTTTTGACCCAAATATGGGACCTGTGTGTGTGGCCTCTACTGCTACAAATTTGATGCATTTGTTGCTGATGTCTTGTCGTTGAGTCCTGTGGAAATTGTGGGTGTCATACTTTGGGACCGCTTATGCAGGTTCATTACTCAGTTGTTTCTTCCCTCAGGTGTTCAGGACTTAGGGCTTAGGGTTGAAGATCAGGCTAAAGAGCGACTTCGCGACTTCAGCCAGTGCGGGGTCAGGCATAAAACATTGCAAAGTATGTACTTTGGGCGAAAAGGATTAGCTGATTGTGCTGCATTGTTGACCCAAGGTTCAAGACGAGAAGATTGAAGTCTCTTCATGCTGCTTCAACTTTTCTGCCTCCGGTGACCATTCGCAGCTGAGAAAACGATATGCGTAGAGGACTCAGGAAAGAGCCGGGTCATACAGTTGTCATAGAATTATCCAAACTAGACTAGGCCTCAATCAAAATGAATAGACTTAGCAAGAAATAGTTTTCTGGATTCTGGATATTGCAAGCGTAAACCACCGCCTTTCGAAGCCTAAGCAGTGCATCACGACAAGGCTGGACCTGCACTTCTTTGGAGAAGTTGGACTGGAACTCAGCACCTGGCCCGACTTTGTTCATTCGTAAACGACATCAACATCGTGAATGCGTTCCAGTTTGTCTTGTGTGCAATGGTTTGTGTCATGTTCTTGTTGAATCTTCTTGACAGGTTAAAGCTTTAGCTCAGATCTATCATTCTCAATCGCGTTGTGTGAACATGTTCGACTTAATTCGGGTTTTGCCTCAGATCCGGATCGCTGGTCTTGGCAATTGGCCTCGGCCGGGCGAATGACAGCGGAGTAGCCTTGGCATGTTTTCAGCTAGAAAAACAGCATCTCTCTCATTGTCATGGATAGAATTATGATAGAATCCAAAACTTGTGCGGAGAATTGAGCATTATGAGCAAGTTAACCTTAAACATGTGCTTGTATTCCGTAGGTGGTTTCACCCATTTCTCACAAGGGCCTCAACGCCTCAACCCCTTGTCAGTTGACTTGAAACCGTAGCCACAACCTTTCCTGCTTTGCAAGGATCAGAAAGCGCGAAAGTGCCAACTGGCCGCGGCTTCTTGATGCAAAGAGTCGCCAAGCTGCAGAAACAGCATTTGTGGATTGCAATGTTTTTTGAAGCAGAAGGACAACTAATGCGGTCAGGATCGAGTCAATGACTGACCACTTGATTTCAAGTTGCTTCGACGATTGGCAAGAGAGGCAAAAGCCATAGCCAAGGTAAACCCGGAAATTTGCAGGTTTGGGATTCAATGCAGGACAATTGTAGTGCGGCATTCCGCTGGAACACTTGGCTGATGTGTTATTCTCCCATGGTGACTGTCTTGAGAGGACAGATGGAAGAGCGAGCTCAAGGAGTTTGACAAGCAACGGAAGGTTGGAGGGAAGCAGAATGGTTGTAATTAATATGGCTTGATATATGGTTCAATGTTTAATTAGAATGGTTGTGGAGGATTGTGGAGCTAGCTGGTCTCGGAGGTCTATGGTGCAGTGATTTAGGAATCTGAATACTCTTGATTCTGTTGCTGTTCTCGTCAGTACCAGTTCTTTTTGCAGGCCAAAGATGTTGACAGTAGCGAAGGAGTAGAAGCAGCTGAGGACCGGCTCCTGAAAGCTTTTGTAGCCAAGCTGGAATCATTTACTTTCAGAATCCAATAACAAAAAATACAGGAGGATGAAAATACTTACGCGTTGATATTCGGAGGTCTGCGGTCACGTCCGATTGCAGCCGCCGACTCTCCTTCGGCTCCGTAGCAATCAATGATCAAAGTTGAGATTTGTGATAGAGAGAGCAACTTGCTCCTCGTGACTTCAGGAGGAGCAGCATTCAAGTGGCAGGCACAAAGACAATACTGCTGAAAGCTTTGAGTGAAGATGATTCCTCTCTCTTGTTATTTACAACTGTGCGAAAGTAAACATATTTTCGCACAACTTGAGCAAGACGACTTCACCAGGCCATGTTAAAACCACTAGGAAGTTTCAATAAAACGTAGATGTGTCATGATGTGTCAATGACATTTAAGTAAGGATTGTGGTCGGGGATTCCTGGCACACCTTTGGATTCACTGCTGCATTTCAAGCCATCCGGATAGCAACTTCCTGCAGGCGGAAATGCGTCGACAGTCGGGCATCTCCCTTCTCCAGTGCAGGACACATTGCTCGGCCGGCCTTGCCAGTTTGGAGTGATTCAAGTTCCCGGCCTCGTCCTGCCTTGGGCTGAGGGTGTCCAGTCGATTGTTAAGTTAGGCACTCATGTAGCAACCAAGTCCAGCTTGGGATGCTTGAGCGCGTTGTTCGTGCTCCCATTTTCTTGCATTTTGTGAATGACCTTGGCAGGCTGTGCGAGTCCTACTGGCCACCAAGGACACACGGCGGACCACATCAGTTCATTGAGTTTGTTTACAAGACCCCCCAAGAGTTTGTTGAGTTTGTTGTTTATAGATGTCGCTCTATTTGTTCGGTTTGGTTTCTGCCTCCACCAATCTCCTGCCTCACCTTGTCCGTACCTGTTGACCCTGCCTTGCTCGAGGATGGACACCAAAAAGCAAGGCAAGTCAGCTACGTGGTTGGTGCTCTTCCACTCTCCGCTCGCCCCTCAGTGGAGCGGTCTTTGGATTGCAGAAGTCTTTGGAGCGGTCTTTGTGTTTTCTTATCTCAGTCTCAGTGAGAATCCTTAGATGGCCCCAAGTGCTTTTCCACGCTTTCTTGGCGTGCTTCCCTTGTCCCAGTGTGGCTCTTCCCTCGCATGCTCACCGCTCACCTTGTCACATCGTCTGAGGCAGGACATGAAGTGCTACGATCGTGGCGATGAGTGTCAACGTGTGAGAGATCGTTGGGAAGCGGTTGGCCGAAAGGTGGAGCAAGTCAGCGAGGACAGGAGAGCACGAACGATCGTCACAATCGCAGCCATCGTGTCATGACCTCTCCCCGACGGTTGGAGGGGTCCGTTCGTTCTGGTCCCACCATTTGCCCTTAGCGGTGCCCTCATACAGTTTCCATTGATCAAATGTCCCTTAGCGTTTGCCGCGGCTCTTCAGGCCCTTGTTGGTGCTGTCGACTGTGATCGACATGTCGTGCTGGCATGGTTTGCTTTACCTTCCAAATGGTCAAGCTGCTACCACCTTTTCTTCCATCCCATTGAATAGACCAATTGGTTTCTGTCGCTGGGAAACGAGCTGGGAAGGCTGAGCATGTTGAGCGCGTCCAAGGTTTCGATGTGTCACATGCACAGTTGAGAAACCCTGAGTGAGGAAGGGATAGGCAAGGATATAGGAGGCTGCTGGTCTTAAGCATGTTACAATGTTTGAGGGAGGGTTCAATTTGTTGTGGCCCTCAGTTACTTCCAAGACAATGATCCAGGCAGACCTGTGCAAGAGGGAGAAGGCTGTCAACCGAATTGATTTGTCCTTTTGCACGATACACAAGACAAGCAAGTCGTGCGTTTCCAAGTGCTTCAAGTGGGATGAAAGAGAGCCTGTACAGTGTGTGCAGGCACCTAGAAAGAGGACCTGACTATCTACAGGATTGTACATGGAAATTGTTGCAAAGAACAATCTTGCTGGAGGTTGGCAATCTGCCCTTTGTGCGACGTTATCGCAAAGGAAAGAAGAAGACCTACTATGGCGAGTCTGAAACTCAGCCACCTGGGGAATGTTTACACAACCTATGATTGAAATTCCTTGGCGCTATTTTTTGTTTATAAGGTGGGATATCGATTCAATTATGCAAATTGTAACAGACTAAATTCTCAAAAAATCAATCGATATTCATTGATATTATATATCTATGCGACTTACGTCCAACAACGGGTTTAGTGGCAGGGGAATTTATTGTTGTTATAAATATTATTAATATTTGTAGAATTTAATGATATATATTTATAAAAAAATAAATTAAAAAATATATGATATATTTAATGGACTAACATAATCGGAATATAATAAGCATAGTTAAATGAAAATTAGTTTATTACTTTTGTTGATTATAATTGGTTAAAAGGATAATCGAATAGGTGAGAGTGAGTGTGGGTGAGAGTGAGAGTGAAGGAGTGTGAGTGTAAGTATAAGTGTAGTGAATAAGTAAGTGTGGGTGCGAGTGAAAATGAATGGGAGAGAATGAAAGGAAAAATATGGGAGAATGGAAGAGGGAATGAATACGAATGAAAATAGATATAAATATAAAAAAAATATATATAAATAAATATGAATAATTACAAATATAGATATACCTATATATATATATAAAGATATAAACATATAATAATTAAATACTATAAATTATTATATATATAAAATATTAAATCGAAATTAATATAATATATATAGAATTTTAATTTCGAAATTAATAAATGAATATTTGTATGTAATAAAATATATATATCGAGCATTATTGGTAAATTATTTAAAATATAATATATATATATATTTATTATATTAATTAAATTTATATATATATTGTACTCCAAGATGTGAAAGTCGATGCGTTTGGATAAATTGTGCGTCCTAGATTGGGGAAAGATTTTTGGAAGTCGATGCACAATTGCGTCTTGCTGGTGTTTAGCAGATAGATCTTTTCTTAGAAGATGATTTTTCCATGCACATAATGCACACTAGAAATCCAATAAAGCCGCCGCTAGGTTGCAAACTGGTTGTGACAAAGCGAGCGCTGTTGGTGTTCTTACTTCAAGTAGAGGAAGTGGTACCTGTGTGTGCTTTGCAGCCTGGGTTTGTGCGCATTGAAGCCTGCTGTTATTGTTGCTGCCTGGCTGCTGCTTGTTTGCTGCGGCTGCTGCTGCTGCAGCAGCTGCTGCTGCTTGTCTGTTGCTGCTGCTGTTGTTTGTCTGTTGCTGCTGCTGCTGCCTGTTTGTTGCTGCTGCTGCTGCTGCTTGTTTGTTGCTGCTGCTGCTGCTTGTCTGTTGCTGCTGCTGCTTGTCTGTTGCTGCTGCCGCTGCTGTTGCTGCTTTGCTGCTGCTGCTGCTTTGCTGCTGCTTTGCTGCTGCTTTGCTGCTGCTTTGCTGCTGCTTTGCTGCTGCTTGGCTGCTTGGCTGCTTGGCTGCTGCTTGTCTGCTGCTGCTTGTCTGCTTCTGCTGCTGCTGCTTGTCTGCTGCTGCTTGTCTGCTGCTGCTTGTCTGCTGCTGCTTGTCTGCTGCTTGTCTGCTGCAGCTGCTGCTTGTCTGCTGCTGCTTGTCTGCTGCTTCTTGTCTGCTGCTGCTGCTGCCTGGCTGCTGCTTGTTTGCTGCTTGTCCGCTGCGGCTGCTGCTGCTGCTGCTTGTCTGTTGCTGCTGCTGCTGCTTGTCTGCTGCTGTTGCTTGTCTGCTGCAGCTGCTGCTTGTCTGCTGCTGCTTCTCTGCTGCTTCTTGTCTGCTGCTTCTTGTGTGCTGCTTCTTGTCTGCTGCTGCTGCTGCTGCTGCTTGGCTGCTTGGCTGCTGCTTGGCTGCTGCTTGGCTGCTGCTTGGCTGCTTGGCTGCTGCTGCTTGTCTTTGGCTGCTGCTTGGCTGCATCAAAAGAGTGGAGACATGTCATGGCGGAGCTGTGGCGGATGTACTTTGGTACCTCGTCCGCCACCTCGTCCGGTACCTCGTCCAAGCCACCCCTTCGTTTCCTGCTCTCCAATGGCTGCAGACCTATATATATATGGCAAGCACAGGTCTTTGCAGTACATGGCTCAGCCATCGAAGGCAGCTGCATAGGAAAGGGAATATTGCAAAATCCATTTGATGGTCGTGGCTTGACCATTTGCTTACTTGAGCATGTGTCTTGAACCCTATTTTTATCGCAGCAGCAGCAGCAGCAGATTCAGGATTCCTTGCCGCAGCCTGATTTAGATCTTTCAGGCCGCGGCAAGGAATCCTGAATCAGGCTGCTGCCACAAATCCTCGACAGAGTCGGTTGCTGTGGTTGTGTAGGGATTCAAGACACATGCTCAAGTCAGCCAATGATCAAACCACAACCATCACGAAGCCACACTGGAGCATGCACATGGATTAGTATCAGTGCTTTGGGGAACCGTCACTTGGTGGAGTGGATCATACGGCGTCCCATGGTGAACTCAGTCAAGAAACATACCAATTCCTTCGTTTCCTGGTCATTGTTGGATGTGCGTCCACATGCTGGAATACAGTTTTCTGAGGCGTTCAAGTAAGATTAAACGATAGAAACAAACATAGTTTTATCGCTGCGTCCTGATGGTGATCTACATGTTTTTGCACTGACTTGTTTGACTTCCTGAATGCGCGGCGTCTCATGTGGAACTGGCGTGGTTTTTGAAATTGCTTTGACTTCTGCGGGCCGGTGTAATAAATTATATATATATATTTTTTTTTTCAATATATATATATATATATTTTATATGTGCCTATTTTCGCACCCTTTTACACAAACGAGTATCGACGCAATGCAACCTCTTTGCGGAGCCGTGTGGCACAATCTGACCGTAATGGTGTTCTTCTTGAGGCTTCTTGTGTTCTCTGACTTTCTTGGTTTCATTCATAATTGATTAAGGGGCACGTTCTTGAAACGCCGGAGACAATCCCTCACCAGAAAAGGTCCCGACAACTACCAAATCCGTCTTTACCTTTCATCTTTCCCCGTTCAAATAGGGTGGGGTCCTGCAATACATAGATTCGGTGTGGGACGTAGAATCGGTCGGTTTGCGACCTTGGGATTGAATCACAGGAAATCCGATCACGATTTCCTTGAGAGCGTTAACGAGGATTCGCTAGGTTTAATGTGCGATGATTCTCCACAGAAATGTTGATGCCAGGCACCACCTGAATATATTGATTGTTTGAGGTCCGTGTTCCCAAGATATTTGCCTCTTTTAATATATAACGGAATGCCCATATATACCCAGCAAATATGCCCTGCATAGTTTGAGGCAAACCACGATTATTCTGTCAAATTGTCCGAATGGGCGAACAGAGGCAATTATTTTTTTAGCAATTGCTGTTTTCAATTCATCTCAATAGGCATGAATGCTCTGTCCTTGCGCACATCAAACGACATTGCAAATAGAAATCATTCTTTCCTTGACAGCTAGTGAGTTGGCGGAGCTCTGAGTGGAGCGCCAACTGAAAAATCGTCTGTGCAATTGACCTATCCGATATATCAATCGACTTATGGCAACGATTGTTTTCTCAACGTTTGGAGCAGAGGCAGGTGTGTCTAATTATAAATATGGGAAGGGGAAAATTATATTCGAGAAAAAATATCAAATTATCTCGATATTTGGATATTTATATCTGCAGGAATTCAACCTGTGAGGCAAGCCACGATTGTTACGTTAAACCGCTTGAGCGGGCGATTAGAGGCAAATATGTTTCTTCTGAATTACGTCCCCAATTGATTTCAACAGGTACATATCAAATCGATTTTGCAATCTAAATACAGCACGAGGTGAAAGTTCGCACTCACCTCAACCAACAAATCGGAATTATGGCAATGGCAACGATTGCTTTCTCAGACCGTTGGAATTGAACGATGTCTCTGAGATTAGCACCGGGTGGAAGATCATTAAGATTATTTGTGAACGTCCCAGAATACGAAGCTGAAAAATCGTTTTTGAAAGAGGAAAATTGTCTTCGAGGTAGGTTCCCAAATTGTTGTAATATCTGGGGGTTATTTGCTTTTTTGGAATTTAGCGCAGTCGCGCACGAATGTAATCAATTTTTTTCGTGCATATTATTCAATGTGGTGCGTGAACATTGCTATATTGATTGAAATTTCGTCATGCAATATAATTTGTCAACCGCGATGGCGATGTGCTGCAATATTGGCCGCTAGATCCTGATCGCCATGCAATCAGGACTAAGAATTTGCACACCTCACGAAATACGCATATCATACCGAACAACCGATACAATCAATATACCGTAGACAATATTGGTGATGTATTGCAATACTTCAGGCGGACAAACATTTTACGCTTGTTAGTCTTCTTACAAAACATTCTGA
>CAXIVM010002959.1:0-15887 GCA_964035705.1 Porites rus | reverse complement strand
ACACCCGCAAACTATGTACTATAACGTACAACATATTTGTTGTATGTGATGTAGCTAGGTAAGACTGGACCTTCAACAGACAGCTCCACCCCGATGGGAGCTGAGCCGTTTTCTCGAGGCTGGTGACCTGGGCTTTGGAGCATGAAGATGGCCGGAACCCCTTCTGCACGTGACCTGGACGACATGGCCGGCAGCCTGGGGTTGGACGGACGGACCAAGCCAGCCTTGAAGGTTTCAGACCGATGTCGATCCATGTGGATCCCAGTTGGCCGGTTTGGGGTCTAACGAACCCGGTGGACTGGAGGGGATGGATGAGTGTGGAAGCATGACTAGCATGCCCTCAGCCTGGGCGTCCCAACAGGCGGACAGAAGGGAAAAATCCCAGCCGGGCCGACTCGGGCCAATCAAAATCAGTTTGGATCTTTGTGAGATCGCTTACCCCAAGGGTGCGAGAATGAAATGAAATCGGGGGAGTTGGATGAGCTTGAACCCCAATGGTTGAGATGGTACCTTCTGAATTTCAGATCGACTTACCGAATCGGCTGACTCGTGATACGTAGTTCATGACCAACCTTTGCAAGTTGAGGTGAATTGGTGAATGACCGGGAATCAGGTTCGCTTGTTGAATTTCGCCGAACCACCACCAGCCGTTGTCACTTTGCTTCCCAGGAACATCGAGACCATGGACCCTCAAGAGAGGATGGATCTCCGGAAAGAGATCCGAGAGCTCTTTGAGCATCTCTGGCAGATTCTTAGGGATCGAGTATCCTTTTTTGCGGCAGACTCCAAAAAATAGAGGAGCAAAACGAGTTGTCAGGTTTTTGGGATGTGTCCTTCAACGAGGAGGGCATAGCAAACCCATGTGGTTCGTTTGTCAGGTTGTCCCAGAAACGTGACTGGCACTGTCAGGTTTACGTACCTTAGTTTATTCATCTCCTTGTTTTGGTTCACCAATATGGCCCTCCAACAATCATGGAAGCTGACCAGGACACCCTCGTAGAGGACGTGTACTGCATCTCTCTCTATCGTTGTCATTCAAAGACTTTGCAACTGTGATAACATGTGATAACCACCATCAGTACCACCATTATACACACGTGCATACCACACATGGAGGAGGTCGAAACTATCCTCGACTCTCCTTTTCATGTCGAGGTTCCCAAGGTCACAATACTGATGGCAGCAAGAAATGAGAAGGAACAAAGAGAGCGATGCTCTTTGTTTCAGGCACTAGGGTTTCAAAAGTTCACTTGACCTCCAAGAGTCACTTTGAAGAAACTTGTACACAGGCTTATTGTTTGAACCCTAATGATGTAAATATAACTATACCCTTTGTTTTTCTGGCCACTTTTCTTGTGGTTCATGCCTGCAAAGGCACTTTGGAGATCTCTTGGTCAGTGGACACGCCGAGCACACCTCTCTTCAGCTTGAGACTTGGCGAGAGGATCGGTGTTTTCGTCGAGAGGGTCTTCGAACTGCTTCAGACGGGTCCAGAAAGCCAGAAAGGGGGGCCAGAAGGGTTTTAGGTGTTAGACAGTCAGCCAGATGTTTCTTCCTACGTATTCTTTCTTGTGACTCCTGGAATTACGCGAGGAAGATGTATCGCACTGTACCTGACTGGAAATCTGAAGCCAAACATTTGTTTCTTCAGCAAGGCCTGAGGACTGGTTTTCTCAGACATGTTTTTAACTTCACAGGAAGAGCAGGTGGCCAAAGTTTTAGTTTCTTCACATGGCCACGCTGTCCTCACTCTGAGGATCCTGGCTCGTCACAGGTGAACACAACCTTGAGCTTTCTCATCAAAAAGGCGACTCTGTCGGGGTAGGACTGCTTTCCTTCAACTTCCAGAGTCCTCTCTCCTACCCCAATGACCTCCAGGCCGGCTTCGTTTTTGGGAATCCTCCACAGAATAGGAGCCTTTCAGATCAGACTCCATTATATGTTCATGAATGTAGGGCTTTGTATACTGAAAACTGGAAGCCACATACTTTGCATTGTCCAGTACTTTGCTTGGCACATGCACTTACACAGATGTTCTTAAGCTGTAGTGTATGGCACTTGAGTCCTCCTGGATGCTTTGTTTCAGCAGGTCGGGTTTCGGACGCAGGTCGGACCACTTCATAGGACCAGATCACCCGATGATCAGACGCACAACATACGATGCACGGCCGACGAAGACGGCACCACACCGCACCGCAGGCCATTGCCGCGACCTTTGTTGCAGACTGCAATATCAAGTCTGCGAGCCAAGTGAGTCACAACAGACGCTGGTCTGACAAGAGGGCGGGCTTGAAGACATGACTTGACATAGACACTGTGGGAAATGCAGTGAAGGTATGTAGAGGTCATGTAGTCTGTAGACGCTATAGGCTTCATCGGCTTGGTAGGAAGGCATCATGAAATAAACTCAATGTTAACATTTGAATTCGACCCACACCAAATACGAACACTCGAAAACAGAAAGCGCACCGAAAAAGGATCTTGGGGCATGTCCACGACCCTCACACCCACCACAATGTGTGGTTCGACTGTGCACCAAACCGCCAGACGTCGCGCCCAGAACAGCTCAGCTGGGACACCTCCATCAATTGGCCACCCGTTGTCCTACAGAGCTTTGAACTTCTGAAGAAAGCCACCGCCACCAGTCGACGCCTGGCTGTGATTCGACACCTTGGGCGAGGGGCGGCAACTTTGGGTTGAGCCCATGTTTCAGTCTATGTAGTTGGAACATATCTCGTGTGACTTGCACGAGGCGAGATCTTTTTCCTACAGTCGTTGGTGGATGTTTTCCAGGACTGGACTCTTCGAAACACTTGTCTCGGTGCCTTCATTGATTGCCTTGGTTTCTCTTTGTTTCAGATGGAACAGTTGTTTCTCCTTGTCTCCAGTCATGAGATCCCAGTGGGAGTCCCGGTGGGATAGCGGGATATCATGGGACATCCGCATCAGGGGCGGATTTCTTTCATGCTGGAGCAGACGTCATGTCTTCAGATATCTCACTAACTGACAGATCTTTCTCCGTTGCTTGCTACACTGTTGTTTTGGAAGCTATGTGACGTCCATTGGTTTCTCCTCCTCATCAAGTGTTTGCCGCTTTCTACGCCATCGCAGGAGTATGTGAAAGCCACTGCCGTAGACTTGTCCTCGCCAGAGATTGCCCCCGAAATCGAAGGGCTCCTTGGTGGAGTCACACTCTGCTCGCTCACAGTCTGCAGTTGTGTCAAATCTACAGACCAGCCTTTAATTGCTGTGTTGATCTGT
This sequence comes from Porites rus, assembly GCA_964035705.1. NCBI lineage: Eukaryota > Metazoa > Cnidaria > Anthozoa > Scleractinia > Poritidae > Porites > Porites rus. The sequence continues at coordinate 12,626 of CAXIVM010002959.1, read as the reverse complement.
TTTGTTGAGGCCAAAGGACCATGAACTGGGGTTGTTTGCTCTCATATAGAAGTCTTCCAACACCCGCTGGAGATGCTTTCGTATTGCTTCATTGCACTTCCAAACGTCGGCTGCCCACCGAGAGCACCTGTGACCAAAGAGCTCGGAACATAGCCCGTGGAGCAGAGAGGCTTTTGGACAGGTGAGCTGTTTAGAGATTTGAAGAGCTTCCGATGAGAAAGTTTGCGCTCGAAAAGGCGTCCGGACATCATTCCGACAGTCCGAGACTGCAATAGTTGCGTCGAATGTATTGTTCACGTCGCAGTGACTACACACTAATCTGAGGGAAGTGCAGATATTACTATTACAGTATATATCTAGTCACCTTAGGATTTCATCTAGGAAATGGGTAGGGTGAACCCTGTTAGAAGGCCTTTTTTTATGGAGAATCATTCTGATATATCTGGATGAGCATGCATTTTATAGCAATGGATTGCGTCGATGACATCTTTGGCAGAGATCGGAGGCAAAACAACTCATTTGAAACATTTTCTAGAGCCAAATTTGAAGGATGAAACGCATTTGGACGAGACGACCTTGGGCATATCATTTTCTAAGGGCAGTGAAAAGTCATGGATGCATTTAATGGCACTATTGCCGGCATCTAGTTCCCGGAACTGAACGTTTCTGAGCTAAACTGTTTGTTTCCTTTGTTTGATTTTTGTCTTGAACTTTTGGTGGACGCATGAGCACAGCATGACCGGCATGACTTGTTTCATATTTTTCAATATTTGTTAAAAAGATTTGTCAGTTTTTTTTCCGCAAAACACATGAAAGATGTTTATTTTTTTGGATTGGTGCTTCAGAACCTCAGGTTCAGCATCGACAAAGACGATTGAACGGCTCTCTAGAAAATGCAAATCCAACCTTTGACAATTTTCTTCAAATTGCTGCAAGGGTCGTGTAGAATAATTTTCTAGAAGCCAGCTGCTGACACTCCTACTCCCGAAAAATACTTTTTGGTATCCACATGAATTTTATGGAGCATGTTCTTCCGGAATCCGCTTTCATTTTCTAGCCTTTTCTAGAGAGACATTTTTATCGTTATAAAGTGGCCTGCACAACCCCTCCTTGAAATCCCAAAGGGATATAATATATATATATATGTATAGTCCATTATAGCGCAAAATACCTTCCAGGGATCTTTTGAAGTAAGGCTTTGTTCCTGTTGATCACTTTTGATTCCATTTCACCTGGCATGAGGCTTTGGAAGCTGTTGGAGGACGGCAGCCGCCAAAGAAAAACGAGTCCGCGGCGGGTCTACGCGGAGGCACAACGGAGCTTTGAGACCTCCAAACCACCCGATGCCAGGTGGCAGGGCTGAAAGAGCGACTGGCGTGTGAGGTCCATGGCTTCGGTATGACGAGACTATGGTTCGGTATGTGGTGCCAAGGCTCCACCAGCAACCAGGACCTTTTCTATATATTATATCATATCATGTATATCTTTTATGTATAAGAATGAGTCATTTAGAGCCACTGTTGGAAGTGTCGCATGGTTTTGCACCCCGTGACTTCATAAACAAACTTGATAAACGTTGAACGGGATCTTGGTGACACATATTGGACCGATTCTTTTCAACTCACAGCCATCCCACTCTTGATTGTACGGCTTCAACCCATGTCGACAGCTGATTATCCTTCAACTGATTGTACAGCACCTCTGGTTGGCCACCATAGCGCCTTCTGAGTACAAGGCGCAAGGGCGTGGGATTATGTGGTTACACCTCGGACAAGCATGGAAAAACCACCCAGTTATTCTCCGATCGTCGCTCCGACCGTTGCTAGCCAGACGACAACCAGCAGACCCTCCAAACCTGGATGCCCAGGCCCAAGAGCTGTCTTTGCAACCACATCGCCCAAAGCGTCTCCTTAGCCTTTGCTCAACGATTGTTCGAGCTGGGCTTCGATGCAAACCGTCCCTTGGATGTCGGTTGCAGGTATACGTGTGGAACTTGAATGTACTTGCTAGGTAGGAGCATGTTTTGCTTTTGTGTTTGCCGATATTGCACCAAATAGTTGCCAAATGTGGACTTTGGTTCCAACAAATTTGCTTGAATCAACTTGAAATCCATACGTACAAATTGGTCTCTCATTTCGAGATGGTGAAGTTCGTCTCGCTTTCCTTATGCTCAAGTCGGTCCAGGTGAGGTCTCCAAGAGAGCATTTGCTTTGCGAGCACAGTGAACGTTTATGGGTCATTGCCATTGCCCAGGTTTGTTCTTTCTTCATGATTTAGAACAATATATATGAACAAATACCGTAAGACCCCAAGCTGGCTTGTGTTATACCAAACAAGTGTCACATAGAAGTGAAGTTCAACATGAGTTTCTTTTCGAAAGAAGCATATCCCAACATTCCATGTCGGATGCAACATGCACATGCAGGTTGAGTGCAGTGAAAACCTCCCAATCCGGGATAGGTTCCTCTTGTGCCAAACGAGTCACCAAAGTGTCACAAATCCAGGTGCCGTGGACGATTGGGCTGCTTGGTTCGATTTGTGGCCGATGGTTCCGCTGAGATGATGAAGGGTGTGAAGTTGTGAAGGTTGGTGTCTGGTGCTTCCCAGTGCAACTCTCACCTCCCCTTTGAGTGGACTTTTAGCAGATACGAGTTGGTGAGACTCTCAGGGTGTGTTTATCTTGGGGATGTTTCTTTCCTCTACCATCTCATCTTACAACATGCCGAGCATCTACGCGACTACTTTGCTCCATCGGGAACTTGAGAGACTCTGAGCAGCCAGCGGGAGCAAACTTCGACTCAGGTGTGGCAAGCCACTGACTTGGAAAAGATGCTGGATCTCTTTACGATCACTGAGGATGGGAGCGGTCCTTGGTGTTTCTGCCCCGCCCATCCTGCGAGCACTAAACTGGGTTGTGGGTCCACACTTTTCTCGGCCGCCCTACGTCGCTTGGTCTGTTAGGAGAACACTTCAAATAAAACCAGTGATGGGATGTGCAGCGATTGGCTCGCTGGCGCAGGAGGGTTTAGAAGATCCAAACCTCAGCTTCCTGAACCTGCTCTTCGAGGACTCCAAGTGAGTCAGGGCGAAAGAAGCAAAGTCCTGTTGAGGGATGTCAAGCCAGCAAAACGTGTGAGGGAATTTCATTGACCAGGGTGTCAATGCTACATCGATATATGACTACTTCTTCATTTAGAGTAGGCATGAAGTTGGTGGTGGTGGATCCCACCTCAAGGAGGTGGGGGGAGTGTCAAACCAGAGTACGAATAGAGGTGCAGGACCATGCCACACAAATCCCCAAAGCCCTGAGCCTGTGTATCGGTCACAAATGGGGACAGCACATCCTTCGCTGGCGGAGTGCAGGGACGAATGCTGGACAGTGAACAGCATAATGGTTTCCTTCTTGGCAGAAAGACCAGCTGCGGTGCTAGTGAGGCAGTAAGCACCTATATTCCAAAACTGAAACTTAGAAAAAGATACCTTTTTTTAAATGTTTTTCCAAACGATAGTATTGATGAGCCTTTTTTCCCAAAACAAGGAAACCACATTCTAACTTTCAGCTGTGATGCAGCTGAAAGTATAGATGTAGATAGTGCAAGGCCTTCCTCCTTCCAAATTGAGGATATATGCAACAAACCTCCCAAAAGTACGACTTCTCCAAGGTATTACGCATTTCCATGATATTTTTCCAACATTTTTCATGTCCAAAGTGAGGAATGTATGTAATGGACAACAATAAGGCTCCCAAAACTGCTTCTTCTACTAGTCGGGGCATTCTACCTTTCAGTTTATAAGCATGTTTGTGGCCACCTCTTCAGCGAACCTTCAAGGAGATTTCCCACGGGCGTCCCAACCTGTGGTCCGGCCAGGCCAACCGCCTACCACGCCTGCCGGTGCAACAGAGCGCGGGAGTGTCAGAGGAGTCAGCAGCCAAGTCCATCGTGAAAGGCGACCGCCAAAACGGAGAAGACCTCAAGGGCTGGAATGCAGAACAGGCGGAGAACATCCGCAAGTGTATATAATCCACATCATCAATAGTATAAATATATATATATATATCACTGTTACCACTATCCAGATAATATAGTAAGGACGTAGACAGACCAGCTGTCGTACCACTCACTTCACAAGTTCACTTCCAGTGTATTCACCTGTTGGGTTAGGGGTCTGTTGATCTTCGACGGACACCCCACAGTGGAAAGGCAATTCTGAATGAGGGGAATATGCTTTTGCGTGAAAACGAAAGACTCGTGTACCACTTGCAGGCCAGGATCTTTTTCTCTAGTAAATGGCGAAGGCGGTCAACTCCTGACCCCATGTCTATCTCCAACATGACGAAATCCTGTAGCTCATGGTAGTTAGACCATGTTAGACCTGACACTCACAAAGGACGCATGACCAACGGTCTTTCGCTTGGACGACCATTGGACTCTTCCCACCTCGCGCCAGCTGTGCTCGTTGGGCTTCCGATGCGTGGGGTCCCAGCTGCTTGGGGCAGACACGGAAGCTGCACTTCTGGAACCTTCGGTTAAAAACAACTGAAAACAGTTAAATGAAAACATATATATATATATACACAATTATAATGAGCGAATTCTGCCACAGTTTGCTTTGAGCCTGAAAAGCAGTGCAACATCGTTTGCGGCTTGGAGACCATTCTTAGGCCCTGGGCTGGCACCATTCCCATGCATTCCCAAATATCAATAGGTTCCGGGTCTTTACATGCATTCCTGATGTCATGTTGATCATTCAATGTTTGCACTATTCGGGGGCGGCTCACAATGTGCCTCTCCGACGTATCGAAGGACTAGCTTTGAGCACTGAGGTTGCAAAACTATCTAGCACATCTGGCCTGGCACTGAGTGACAGAGATTGACAGGAGTGCTGAGGAACATAAAGCAGTTCGTTTGCAGTATTATGATCATTACGTGCATAGACCTTTGGTCATGATATCGGACTTTCATCCAATATCGGACCATTGCATATGTTTCTTTCACAACTTAGGACATTAAGAATGGTGGTCACCAGTCCATCAAAGTGAACTATGCAAAGAAAGTCAAATGGTTCCTGTTCCTCAACATCGCATGGGCAGTTTGGCACGCAACTTGGATGGAACTCAGTCAGAGAAGCTTCCTACAGCGGGTGTAAGCGAAAACCCACCGGGGAATTTCAGTGGTGAAGGTTCTTTGACGTTTCCCAAGTCAAACGGTGGTAACTATGGCCTGTTTTCGCAGTTGTGTTGTGCTTCAGTGACTACTGTTTTTGAGAGCCTTCAAAACGGAAATTCTCAAAGGACATCCAGCAACTATGGAAACATCTATTTTTATTTTTAATAGGTTATTATGCAGAGCAGATGATAGAGCAGATGATAGGCCTGATAGGCTATGGAGTTAGCCTTAGGTGCATGAGATCTCGCAGCGAGGTAACGAAACGGTCGCAATCAAAAGTACTTTCGACCGGCCATGACTCGACATCAACCTGTTCCATCTTCCCGTGCCCTCCGTATTTACGAAGCGCCGGTCGGAGGAAATTAGAATGAATTAGACATTGCAACCCATTGGGCATTGGGGGGTCCCTCTCTCTCCTTTTAGAGACATACGCATCTTAGTGATGAATGCCTCCAACTCCGACGCGCAGATGTTTTGTGGGTGGTGGACTCATGGAATACACTGACCTCAGGTTTGCCCCGTAACACAGGTTCCGCCCTGAAGCACAAGGGTGGCAAAGCTCTGACTTTATCAAAGATCGTTGTGTTTCTCAACTAATCCAATTGTAATGTATTCTTAGTGTCCATACTTTCCATGAACAATGCTCAACCGGCCTTGACATGTGCGTTTTCGCACACAGAGTGACACAGTGGCCACACGGTGTGAGGAGAACATGCAAGTTGGTGAGGGTGAGTTGCAGAGAGTCTCCTTGCAGCACCGCCAGCAGCAACCTGGATGACATGCAAAGCAAGGGTATGTTGGCCGTGCTTTTGATTTTGCCCAAGCAGCTCACATTGGTCCATACCTTGGTCAATGGCTCGGCGGCACATGAGTTTCATTGATGATAGACCTGATTTACGCCCTACCTGAGAGAACAAATCAGAAAAACCCAAATGATGCAATCTGCACGTTGTCAACACTGGGTGGTGATCCGGTGAGCGGAGGAACGTGGCCATGGGCCTCTTGGTCTCGGCCTTCGCGGTAGTCTCCGAGTTCAGCCATGGTCCCAGAGCGGTGCAAGAGCCGGAGACCGGAGGTCATGGTTACAAATCTACAAAAACCGCATAAAGCAGCAAAACTTTAAGGCAAAAACGTGGCTGCTTACAGGCTCCAAATGGCGCAATGTTTTAAACGAGGTAGAACTACTTAGTTAAACTTAAGAATACTTAGATTTAGACAAACATGTTCCTCTACAACGAGTGGTTTGCAATTTTCAAATTCAGCTATCACCTCCATGCAGAAACATTGGATGTGGGAAAGTTTGAGACCTCCATCGGTTTTGAGAATCCTGAACTCTATTATGTCGACCCAGTGAGATGAGATGGGGTTCAGAAACGGACAATGTTGTACTGTGTTCTTCTGCAACCATTGACTGAATGAGTGCTGCAATGCATTGCAGTGCTGTATTCTCAATCCTGCATCCCAAGGAAACCAAGGGTGATGCTCCGGATGTGTGTCGTCAGCTCGAGGTTGGGATGGAAAGCTTTTCAAGGAGGAAAACTCTGAAGCTTTCAATGACTTCAACGTAGGCCTCTACACTGTGTGGCCTCTTGGAGCAAATGATCATGAGTGGATCAGGAAGCATTGCCTAGGGGCCTAGGTAAATGCACATTTCATGAGCTGATCAGGAAAGATAGCCTAGGTATATAAAGACACATTTAAGTTTATCAATTTATCAACATGCTTGTACTCCAGTCAGCAGACAGGGGAGCCTGTTTTTCGCCGCAACTGGGGACTTGACCAGGAACAAAGGAGGTGTTGTAGATGAGGTCTTCAGTAATACTGTCTGTATATATGACTGTTTCAACGATCCAGGAGTACATAGATCCCTTTGGACTGGAGAACCGACGCTGCCGAGCTGGGCTCAGGAACTACCGCTGGGTCGCTGCCCTCTTCGAGCCACGAAGGTTACAATACCACTTTTGGCACGGGCTTGGGCTGCCAGTGCTGCAGGTGGGGACCCTGGCCACCAGACGTGCCCAGGAGTTGTACAGGTGGACATGTTTTGAAGATAAGATAAGATGGTCAAAGACATCCGAAGTTCATGCGTTTCATCTTCCTTTGATTGCAGCACTGTTCGGAATTACACAAACAATCAAAACGGAGACATTGATTGTCCAGACTAAATACGTTACTCAAAGCAACACAAACAATCTACTAATTAGCTCTTAATTGGTCATGTGAATCTTCAGGCAACTATTCAAGAAACCAAGACTTCCAAGTGCTTGATTCCTTGATTGGTTTCTGATGCAAATAGATGCAACTTCCAAACTATATGCACTACTGTTGCAATGTTCAGACGAACATGCAATTCTACGGTGTCGGCCCACCATCGCGCCGGTCAGGCACTCGGAAACGAGAAGAGCTCGGCCTATTGGGTGAACTACCGCCGTGATGGACTCATGACAGCCATGATGAACCTGGCCCCACTGCCGCAGGACGCTCCGTGGCTACGCGCCCAACGGCGCTGGCGCAGATGGGGAACATACCTAGACCTAGAAAAGATCATAGGGGGCAGGGCAATTAGCATGATGAAGATGAAGGATCATAAAACACCAAGGCGTTGGGGGTCCGCCATTTTGGGTGTGGATCAAGATTTGAGGAAGACTGCGGGGACGACAGATCGAGATATTGTCCCATTGCCAACCAGGGGCGGAGGTTCTGTTTATTGTCCAAAAGTCATAGTCATTGGTGTCAAATTGACACCCCAAACCAGAGAGTACATTGTTTGTTTGGGGGCCTCCTACCCAGTGTGGCACGGAGGCTTGTGCATGTGCTGTTCCAATCCAGAGCATGCTACCGGTTGATATGATGGGACTTGCTAAATCAAATGGAGAATGGACTAAAAAGGAAACACCCTTTCAGGTAAGGCTCCAAGACAAAGAACAAACATGGAATGTCCATACTTTTGTATCATTGAGGGCTTTGGAGTTTCTTGGATTTGTAGGGATTTCTTGGATGGTTTGGTGGCTACACAAGGGGCATAACTTTGAACGAAGGATATCCATCCAACCGTCACCAGTCGCCGACCGGCCACCCGAGGATGAGAGCCAATGACGCAAGGACAATGATTAGCCAATAAAGTAGACTGTTGATAAAGGCTTACCATTCGACTGTTTTCGGTTATTTCGTTGCTTTCTGTAAATTCATCAACAGTCTAAGTTATTGGCAAGCAATGTTGCGTCACATCAATACAGCATGGCACATTGTCAGCACCATTGAGAAGCAGGGAATGTGGTTTGAACCCCACACCCAAGATGCCTTCAAAAAGTCCGCAGGGTAAGATGCCCAAGGCAATATGAATAGATGTCCCACTTGGTCACAATCCAATCATCCTTTCACATGGAGAATTATTTCTGATCGGACCACATTCAGTCCAGGTGCCACTGCAGGTTTTGAACACGTTTGAACCACGTGGGCAGATGGCGAAACAGCGTCCTAGGTGCAATAGAGTCTTGTTGCGAGAAAGAGAGCGAGCGGCCAAGAGCCTCTGCAGTCAAACGGGCTGTTGAATAGAACGGCTCAGGTGAAGTGACTTGAGCACATGCGGTCAACTCGCACCACACTGATCACCAGTGAATGTCCGTTTCCAAGTACCTACAGTTCCGCACCCCAAGAGGAATTGGATTCTTTGTTGAAAACGCATTGGAATTCCTCTCGCCCATCTGCCGTGAACCCAGACGCCAGGCATCTCCCACCCCAACGCCATCGCCACGGCCGGGGATCCAAACCTGCAGGGCAGCGAGTCCTGCAGGGTGGGCGGAAAGTGAGAAGTGAGTAGTTCTTGTTTCTCATAACTTCTTGTTACTACTTGCTTCTTGTTACTACTAGTAAGGCACCTGTTACTACTAGCGTGGCACTTGTTTCAGCTCACTCAGTTCAGCCACCTCGGTTTTTCATGTTTTTTCTTAGCTCATACTTTGCCCTCTTAGTCTTCAGGTCAAAATGGCTGTGGGTCAAAACCCGGAGCCTGCCCACAGCCAAATGAGGATCTTTGGTCAAAGCGAGAAAACGGCTCTGAGGATTGAAGCTGCTACATGTGGGGGTGGCGATGTGCGATGGCCCAGTCATGTATATATATATATATATACATGTGAGGGTGAATGGTTTAACATTGTTTTCTCTTTGTTTAAGACTTTGCTTTGTTGTGGTGTTTTTTCTCATGCGTCTTACTGCATCTTAGTATCCAAAATAGTATCCAAATTCCATTCTGCCTCAGTGGCTTGCTGGGTCACCGTGTTCGATTAGCCAGGCTGGTGCTGGCAGAGGAGTCGACGCAGGCGATGACCGGGCTCAATCGGGTGTAGGGCAACGAATTCTTTATCCTGCACATCACACACATGCAACCAAAAGCATTGTTTGTTGGCTTGGGAGAGGCTTCTTGGATTGGAATGGACCGAGTCAGATGTTCGGTCGAAGTGTTTTTCAAGGTCCTTGAGCAACATACTGGTACCAAACGTTACACACTGGGGGCAGGGCCAACCCCAAATGTGCATTCATTCTCCAGCAGTAGTGCATCACGGCCTTCGATACCTGCTTGTAGGACCTCAAAAGTCCACATCCTGAACAGGAGAATCTACCACCAGTATGTGCGAATTGCACGGTATGGAGGTTTGACTCTCTCCGTTCATGAAGTCCCTCCAATCTGGCCGTGGTGCCCCATTCCTGGCAGGGCCTGACACCGTGGGAGGCTCAGATGATGGATGGCATCAAGTGCACAAATGTTTGCCACCAAAAATGAAGGTGGTGGGGCAGCTGTAAGGGCTTTTAACAGTCTCAAGCATCTGTCTCTTCCTTTTGCAATGCATGATTGAGCTCCGCAACCCAAACAAAGAGCACTACCAGATAGAGTCCCTTATCTAGAAATAGCACAATAAAAGTGTACACAAATAACATACGTAAAATAACTAACTGATGACTTATAATGGATGAATGTCATGTCTGGGACTGTCCTAGTCAGCCGCTGTTTATTTCCCTTGCCTTGGAGTTGCAATTGATACAAGCATGACAATGCCATTTGGGTTGTCCTCACTGCCTGCGTTTGCCATGTGACTCGAACGACGAGGGCTGTCTTACTCTAAGGCCTCACCTGCCAGCATCCAGCCACGCGGGCGATGTTTTGGTCGTCGCACGTTGTGAGATTTGCTTGACACCCGAGAAGGAAAGGAAAAGTCGATTCGGCACTAAGGCGTTGCAAAGATAGGGACTCACAATCATTGTCTTTGTTAGTTTCTAAAGTGGGTGGGATCCTGAAATTATGGAGTTGCATTGATTATCATGGTTTAGCAGCAAAGTTTAGCATGATGCCCTAAGGATTGGAACAGTCGATCATGTTGGCAAAGGGTGATTGTCACCCTCCCCCTGACCAGAAACACCCACCCAGAAACCTTGTTTTGTCGGATTGTTCACGTGGGGTCGGTCCCCAATGGATTCTGTTGCTAGTATATAAGTCATTCCCGGAAAGGTATGTGCTTTCCAAGAAAAGCTGTAAAAAGCAGAAACTGAAAGGGGCATTGCTGATCAACGCCTTGAAGAACCGGATCTTGGCATCAGTGTTTGAAGTACCTCTAATTCATGAGTCTCCACCAAGCATGAGGATGGCTGATGTCAAAAGAGAGAAAGCTGAGCAATGTCAATCATTCTTGGATCTACCAACTCAACATCATTGTATTGGAAGCCGCAAAAGGAATCAAAGGAGTTGGAGCGAAAGCTTCCGGATAAAAGCTGCATTTAACCCGCCGCCCACCTGAGAAAGAACACCTGTTATTCCGTTCGAGGTGTCTTGTGCTGCCTTAGTCCACAGCTCCACTCACAACATGTTACAGCATCGCACAACAAGATTCTGCCCCGCCTGGACTTAGAAGAAAGTGATGTTTGGGCAAAACGCTTAGAAACAATGTTCGCTACTAGGAACAAGTGCATCGCTACTAGTAACAAGTGCCTTACTAGTAGAAACAAGAACGCTATTAGAAACAAGTGCCTTACTAGTAGTAACAAGAAGCTAGTAGAAACAAAAACGCTTCTTGTCGCTTTGCCTTTTCGGCCTTTTGGGGTCACCGGGTTCCCCAAGCCACAAGGCCATGCCTCCAAAGATTGGACACTCCTAAAGTATGCTTGGCCCAAATGAGCCAGTTCAAAAGGAACAGCTTCCATGGGCCAAACATGTTTGGTTTCTGGACTTTATCTTTGGGCTCCTACAGAAAGCATATCAATGAGAGGCGTGTTTGCAATGTGAGTGACTTGTGAACGCAGGTATATTAACAGGCCTTGGATGCTGGCGTAAATAACAGCATCGCTTAGCAATCGTCACTGCTGGCATTTACGCTGTTCTTGGCCTCTGCTAGTGACAGAAGTGCAGAAATTGTTATCTATGTTGCCTTATGTTGCCTTATGCAATTGAAAACACCTTTACCAAAAAGAAAATATTGTCAGCCTTGCCTGGCCTGATGTTAAGATAGTCAAATAGTCAAAGCTTTAAAACAATAAACAAACGTAACATCATTTTTGATCCTATCACCTACTGAAGCCTGTGCATTTGAGTGCGGCTCTTTCATGTTAAGTAGAAAATACCAATGAAGCCTGTGGGGCCATTTGTTTTTTTAAAAACATAATGATTAACTTAACAACTTTTGGGTGCTGTTAAGTAAATCGCCTTGTACAGGGGGGGTCCTCAGCCCCTACCCTGCACAAGGTCGGTAGCGCTTGGGACCTTGTACACGGGGGGCTGGGGATCCCCCCTGTACAAGCCGATTTACTCAACAGCACCCCAATTGTTTTAAAAAAGATGGCCCCACGGGCTTCATTGTTTTTTCTACTTAACATGAAAGAGCCGCACTCAAATGCACAGGCTTCAGTAGGTGATAGGATCAAAAATGATGTTACATTTGTTTATGGTTTTAAAGCTTTGACTATTTGACTATTTTAACATCAGGCCAGCTGCCTCAGAGAAAGTATAAAGACACGTACTCGGAAGGTGCTTTTCCTTACTCGTTTCCATTCCGTTCCGGTGTGATTTTTGCTGACCGACATTGCCCACTGCACGCCGGACTCCATATCAGGTTAACACGCCGGTCCCGCTCACGTTCATTGTTCTAGACTGGGGTCGGAGGTTCTGATGACGCATAATACAATGATCTAAAATAGTGTTCACAACAAATGTGATGATCTTTCACTACCCAAAAGGAGTACAGGCCAATTATATACATAAAGCCTGCATGGCCTGAATTAAGCAGGCCTCCAGCAAACGAAGAAACCTAGTAGATCAAAGCTTGACAGTTTCACCCGCAGGCTGACGCTGGAATCCGGTGGACGGGTTGTGTGCAGCTTGGGGTATATTTGGAGCACAAAGCACTCGGACAGCAGCATGATACACAGTGTTTGGGAATCATTCGCATGGTTGGAGACCACATGCCGCAAAAC
>CAXIVM010002958.1:0-14786 GCA_964035705.1 Porites rus | reverse complement strand
TGCATCCCCGCGCCTTCATGCTCTCCGGTCAGTGCTTCGCTCTCTCCGTGAACTGGAAAGACGATTTGATCGAGCAACTACAGGGCCTGGTGATGAGCGCACATTTCGCAACACACAACATAAGCTGCTTCGTCGCATGAAAGTTGCACAGTTGGTGCCATTTGCAACTCGCCAAGTATTTGCACACGATCTCCCTCATCTGGTGGAAATTACACTTAATGCCATCAAGGATGAGATGAAGTGCATCAAGGTTGCTGCCATCCAGAAATGGAGAGATGCCATGAAACAGGCTACACAATCGCCTACCATTGGGAAGATTGTATATCAATATCTCAAGAAGAAAGGGCGGGTTATCCCTCCTAATCTGGTTGAAGACGATCTGGGAAACATCATATATGATCCTCAGACAGCCATGGATACCATCGCAGCGAAGTGGGACACAGTTTTTGCTGTCAACACCTGTCATGACCAGGAAATGAAGATCTTGCAGCAAGTTTGGCCCTACATCCATGACAAAGGCAAGCCAATTTCTTTGCCGGTTATCACTGAAGGGCAGCTCTGGCAACAGGCAGCCAAGCGGAGGCCTGATGCTGCTGCAGGCATTGACGCATGGCAAACACGGGAAGTTCAAGCTCCACCAGCTGCATTTCGTCCAGTGGCTGATCTCTTCAATGCTATTGAGGCTGGTGCTTCAGACTTTCCAACAGTGCTCACTCAAGTACGAATGGTGATACACAACAAGGATGGAAGTGATGCACCGCTGTCGAAACGATTGATCTCTCTTCAATCAGTCTTTACCCTTCTGTACACTGGTCTTCGCTTTATGCAGCTTCAGCAATGGCAGCGGGAGGTGATGCCTCCACAGCTGGCTGGAGGTATTAAAGGGCGCCAGATGTCTGAGGTACATATGACCATCCAGATGGAAATCGACCAGGCGCATAGCCACGATGGTTCCTTTGCAGCACTGAAGTTGGACAAAGCCAAGTGCTTTGATCGTTTAATGCCGAAGCTATGTGCTGCCATCATGTTGGCACTGGGCCTCCCGAAGAATTTTGTCTGTGGCTTCCTCAGTCTCTATTCTCGGATGACCCGCTTTCTTTCATTCAAACAATGGACGAGAGCCCAGGCTATCTCTACACCAAACGGTGTTGTTCAGGGATGCTCGCTTAGCTTGCTCTGCATTAATGTTCATATGGCCATCTGGGCCTGGCTGGTGTCCTGCATTGATGGAGTTGAATTTCGCGCTTTCATTGATGACACCTACCTGTGGACCCGAATGCCCTCCATTGATGGATTGGTTGCTGCAGTTCGGGCCACGGAACTCTGGGACTCCTTATGTGGACAGTTTCTCAATGCAGGTAAATGTGAGCTTTTTTGCATCCCATGCTCCACTACGGAAGGCCCTTAAGCAAGCCTTCCCGCAAATGCGCCTGGTTGAGGTGGTCAACATCCTTGGTGCCTTCGTCCAAACAACAAAGAAGAATGTTGGAAGTTTTCCTGGTGCGAAGCTCCAGGCTGCTCTCAGGGACTGCGAGGCTATTCGGTCACTCCCATGTGATGGGGACAAGCGTGCGCAGATCCTCTCTACTAAGGTCCTGCCACAGATTGCATTTGCGCCTCAACTGAACTTCATTCCGAAGCGGCTGTTGGCCAGGCTTCAAAGTGCAATAGCCGATGCTATTTGGCAGGACCGGCCGAGGTGGCGATCTAAGCACCTCTTGCTTTGTATCGTGCACAAGGCCCACAAGTTGGATCCTTTCCTCTTCCGTGCAGTGGCTACCATTATTGAATCAGCACGCTTTCTTCGTTCGTCGCAGATGGCTCGACAATGCTGGACCAGGATGTTTTGAGCAGGATCCATTTACACCGCACGCATGGATGACCCAATTCGGCCAAGCATGTCAGATCCTTGACATTGAATGGAGTAGCCCTTTTGGCATCTCAGTTCTCAGTGCACCTGAAGTTTCCCTTTTGGAGTTCTCAGCAGCAGATCTCAAGTGTATCCTGAAAAGCCTTGCTGCTCACAAGTGCTATTGTATCGCCTGCCTTATGCCGAGGAAGGATATTGACAAAGCTCTGGGCTTTTTGGACTTGGGCCTGACCCTCTCTGCGCGGAGAAAACTTGCGGCGAAAACTTGCGGCGATACCCAACGACAAGTTCTCCTTCCTTTTTCACTGGGAAAGTGCCATCACAGGTTGCACTATCACAGCTGATCGGCTAGCTGCAGCTGGCCTTGGTGAGGTTCTATGTGCCGTTTCTGCCATGACTCCAAAGAGTCCTTGCATCATTTCGTTGAAGAATGTCAATCGCTACCAGCACATTTGAGACAACCGACGTCGTCCTCTCTCGTTGGGCCCGAACTTTGACGTCTTGGGTATTACTGAAATTCCACTGGATGCTATACGCAACAAGTTGCAAGTGTCCCGAACCTGTGATTTGCAGGTTGCTGAGTGGTCACAGCCATTGACTTCCACTGTCCATGTCTGGACTGACGGATCGGTGCAGCTTTCAAGGCATCCCTGGCTTACACTGGCATCATTTGCCGTAGTATCTGCTGAACAGCACCTTCTTGCCTCTGGTCAGGTGCATCACTGGAGACTGTCCAGCTATTCTGCCGAACTTTGGGCTGTGCTGACTGCCTTTGCCATGGCAGTGCAGCCATTGGTGGTACATACTGACTCTCTCACTGTTGTTGACCAATTCCGTGAGCTACTTCGGCTTGACAATGTCCAAGTGGAGTGGACTCACGCCTCCTGGTGGGGCTTTCTCCACACCATGCTGCATCATCGGCGTGGCTTTTGTGACACGCCCTTGCAAGTGGTTTGGTGCCCAGCACACTTATTGGAGCAGATCCCGGCAGATGACCTTACGAGGAAGTGGCTGTCGCTGCTGGTTCCAACCGGAATGATATCATTCTCAATCGCCTCGCCGACTGGCATGCCAAGCAACAGATTGATAAGCAGGCACGTAGGCTCCAGGCCGATATCCGGCTTAAAGAGCAAGATGTGTTTGCCAGACAATTATGGCTCGCCAATCTCAACAAAATCTGCAAGAAAGACATGCCTTCGGTCCGGCCAATCCTCCACCTGACTGTGAACCAGGCCCGAGAGCCTCCCCTCGTGAACAATGCCCTAGATGGGCATGGGATGCCAATCCAGATGACTTTACTTGGCAAGTGCAAAACAATGTTGATATGGCTTTTTAAAAGCAGGCCTCAACTCTCTGGGGCCAATTTTCGCACCTTCTTGCAATTTGCCAACACTCTTCGCTGGAGAGTGGGTGAGGGAAGAGCTTGCTCTGTGTTTGAACTTGCTGTGTTTGCTTTCCTACAGGGTTGGCGGTATGAACTTCCGCCTGGAACGATCTGCACAATCCAAGCTTATGCAGCGACCACAAGAGCTGCCATTTCGTGTTGCAAGTCCCTTGGAGTTGTTTGTGCCCCTTTGTTGCTTGGACAAGGGCAACAAATGCAATGGGCGCACCTTTCCCAAAGGTGCCTTCATCGGTGCCGAAGCGTTCGTAGATAATGCCACTCTTGAGATGCTGTTCCGGTCTTTTGAACGTGGAGCAAAAGCCTCCCCTGCGTCCTGGGCCATTCCCTTTGATGCGCTTCTCTGAAGCCCTGTACATGGTTGGAACCCTGACCGATGTCGCGGAAGCACTTGGGTCGTCAGGTTGTCCAGCGAGAGAAGAAAAAGGAAGCTCCCCCTAGATTTTTGGAGAAGCTTACTGTTAGCAGTGAATATTCCACAAAGTCCTTACTTAGGCTAAGAGGCTCAGAGCCAGCTTCACAACAAAGCTTCAACTTGAGGCCAAGGTGGTTTTGAATGATGAGACTGCAACCGCTCAAGTTCAAAGTGCGGTTGTCGCAGGCAAACTTCAAAATTATTCACGCACTGACTAGACCGTGCCAGGAATCTTGCCTCTGGAATTTGGTCAGATAGTTCATCAGAATCCGCATCCTGCACTTTTGAACAATACTAATTCCTAATCTGGACGTGACATCGCGAAAAAGATCGAACAACAAGATACACCGGTGTATTACCTGTTGATCCGAACCCATGCTCATTCTTGTTATTTCTTGTTCAGCTCCTAACATGGCGATTGGAAACAACCTAATACACTCTTCTGAACATGTGTGAGACATCGGGCCTCGTTCGGATCATTTGGATCCCACACTTCCGACACTCCAGATTTCCGGCGGCCCATTGGCAGGTGACAGGCCAAGGATCGGGTCGACTGTGTCTCAGGGTCAAGTGCTGTACCATACTGCTACACAGTTTGATTTGAATGGCTGCATAGCTTCTAAACAGGAAACAACTTGGATGAGCCAACATGTTTTGGTCTGACATGGAAACACAAGCAATGAGGTGATGATGATAACGAGATACAGCATAAGAATCAAACTTTCCACATGTGGCAGACCGGGATCTGAGCACTTCTGTGCGAAATAACGATCGACTTGGGAATGCAACGTGCAATGTTCTGTAAGGCCACCCAAGAACTTGCTCAAATTATATGTTGACAAGCCGGCAAGCCGTGGCAAAGGCTTTCAAGGTCCGGTCTACTGTAACGGTAACGCCTTTTATAATCGTTTAAAATCGATCTATCAGAAATCAGAGGACTGGGAATGACAGAAGGGTTTTGGAGGGTGAACCTGCTCCTGTCTTCCACTGTCTGCTGGGCTGGGTGAATCCCAAAGAAAATGAACATGCACAAGTCAAAATGCTAGAGCCGGCCCCGAAGCAGCTTTTGAAAGAGCCTTTTCAGCTTAGTCAGTCGGGCCATGAGGCCTGCATACAGCGCAGGCAGTGCACGCAGCAACTGACTCGAAAAGACAATAGAAAAGATTTCAGTCTTCCGGAGTCTTCCACTCCACAAATTGTGCTTCTGGGATTCTAGAACATTTTCCTTTCAAATGACTTTGGAAATAAAACTTAGCAAGCTCAAGGATTACATACCCACTGACATCCAAATGAGGGCGCGTTCAAACGCTTTTGCACAGCCACACCCACACCAAACTGTCACCAAAAGCATGAAAGTAAGAAGCCATCACTGCACTACAGCATTTCCTACTGGTGCACCAGGAAACAATGGGAAAAAACAAAAATAAGCAAATGCAACTCATGACTTGGGAAGACTCATGACTCATGGAGGCGAAGGTTGACAATGTTCGCTACTAGGGGCTCCTGGCCTTACTACTAGGAGCAAGGACGCTACTAGGGGCTCCTGGCATCGCTACTAGTAACAAGAAGCTACTAAACACTCTTGCTTGACACGCTTGTGCGACAGTATCTTTGAAGCAAAGAGCA
The DNA here is from genome assembly GCA_964035705.1 of Porites rus. Taxonomy (NCBI): domain Eukaryota; kingdom Metazoa; phylum Cnidaria; class Anthozoa; order Scleractinia; family Poritidae; genus Porites; species Porites rus. The sequence continues at coordinate 9,473 of CAXIVM010002958.1, read as the reverse complement.
CAAAAGACCTTCCCACCTCCGCTTGCGCCGGCGCCCAGCACTGCCAGTGGTAAAGTCTGGGTCTGGTGCAAAGCTGCCCCTGACAAATCGGAGCCGCACCACGCCGGAGCTTTCGCAAATCCATCATGGAGTGCTATATACTACCCCCTGCTTGACTACCCCCACCCTCACCATTATATTATGCATCTATTATTAATTAATGCCTTAATAAGGCGCTAATATGGTCTTAATAATGCATTAACATAAAAACAACAAAAATAAGACCAAAATAACAATGATGAACAAAATAAGGTCAAAATAGACTACTGTATTTCAAACAATTCAACGAGCAGTGAGTGCAGTCAAATAAACATCAGTGATACCTTTGCTCAAGGCATGGCTGGAATGCTCAAACCGCTCCAAGAAGAGAATGTTGCGACCGGTGTTCCAGGCAGACACCTGAGTCAAGGGCAGTTGTGTTTGTTTTGAATGACGGAAAAGCCAGGAGGCTGGCCCAACAATCAGCAATCTCGCCATAATGCATGTCTTTGAAGTTCTTCAGTGCCTTCAGCAGAAGTCCAAAAACCTCCTTGTCCTCTCGACATGATGTGGAAGCTGCTGTAGCAAACATGTGCTTCTCATTGCTTCTCCACCAGTTGCAAAGTGCGCATCTGCGACTCAATTCGATTGGCTCGGCAGCCTCTTCGCGGCTAACAACGCCTTGGCGATGGGCTCCAAGGTTCAACTTGAAGTACAATGCCGCCTCCAAAGGTGTGAGGCGTGACGAAAAAGTTGGAAACGGCATGTCTCTATTTATAACTCCCTAACATATGTTATCTGGTTATGAGTTGCGGAATGACAATGAAAAGATAGAACAAGCATGAACAAGCTCATTCTCTGCGCCTCGGTCTGAGTTGCAAGCATTGCCTCACAAGCATAGGCCCAGTTGGTGAGTTACTAATTATTCTTGATGGAGTTCTGCAAGTCTCACAAAAGGCTCTGCTCTTCTTCCCTTGTCTTGCAAAGAAACTTTTGGCCTGAAGTCGGAGACCTCGGCGCTCAGCTGCCTGAACTGGCAACACCAAACAAATTGGACCTGCTTGCAAAACGTGTCCTTCACGGCCACATATGTTTCACCTCTTATATATATATAATATATATATACATATTTCGGTGCTCAAGAAAGGTGTCAGGATGATGTGGGCCGCCTTTGGTGAGGACAAGTGGAGGTTCATGCGCGCATAGTTCACATACCTCGAAGCATCTCAAAACGGGGAACAGGTTGAAGCAACCAGCTGCCGTTGAGTGAGAAAGAGTGGCAAAGATCGCAAACTGCCGTCCATAGAAATTTATATAGGGCAATAATCAACCAAGTGTCTCCCGGCTCCTTGTCATCACACGGCATCCGCTGCGATCACCTAGATACATCATGCTGTGTTATCCCAGGCAGGCATCATCATACGTCCAATTGACAAGCAAACCCTTCCAAACTCGGCTTGCCTAACTGATCACAAAGCCGTTGATGCAGAAGGGGTAGGTACATCACATCCTCAGCTCTTTCCCAAGGCGCTACTATGTTACTATGTTCAAAGTTCTAAAAAGTACTCAAAAGATCCCCTGTAAAATTCACATGACCACCCAGGGGGTGCCATTTTATGCCTACAGATGGGGTACCCCAGGTTCAACCCAACCAATCCACTACAAAATCCAGCCCCCCGAGATAGAAACCTTAAGTCTATAATATTGGGTTGTGGGTTGGCCATAGTGAGCTCACAGAAATTTATCAGAAAAGTGCGCTCTCTATAAAATCAATCCCTCCAAGTTGCAACCGACAGTCCAACAAATGCAAAGCCACATCCCGATGCATTTCCCGATGCATTTCCCGATGAGTTTCCCCGATGCATTTCCAAGTTTTTGACTTCCAAAAAGGTTTGGATTCCAAAACGGTTTGGTGCTGGAGTTGAACTCCATCACAAGGTTTATATAACTGTTTAGATTTTCTCAAAACCATCACCCTTCCCATGCTTCCAAGATGGGTTCAACATGGTTCAACACCTGTGCACACCCTTGTGTCAACAGGAAGATACTTAACCAACCATCTCTACAAAATGGGTTCTAACCCTCTACAAAATTATGGTGGGTGGGCGCACACCCTTGTGTCAACGAAGGATACTTAACCAACCATCTCTATAAAAAGGTTCAAACCCTCTACAAAATTATGGTGGGTGGGTGCACACCCTTGTGTCAACAGAAAGATACTTAACCAACCATCTCTACAAAATGGGTTCTAACCCTCTACAAAATTATGGTGGGTGAGTGCACATGCTCGAGTCAACGGAAAGATACGTAAGAACATGACGTTTCTATAAAATCAATCCCCCCAAGTAAATAATGTGTTTGCTAAAAATCTCAAAACTACCCTGATCACTCTACAGATTTGACCACCCAGGTGGTTCATTTTGTAGAAACCCAATTTTTTCTCTACAAAATGGTCATTTTGACCACCTGGGTGCCTTGAATCTGTAGAGGAAATTTTGCAGTATCTCTCAAAAGCTGTGCACTAGCACCTTGCCTGGGCTGCATAGGTGAGAAGGTCCTCTCTCATGGGTCTGTAAAACCTGTGTTGGTGCATTGAAGAGGCAAAATTGACAGCATAGTGAGGGAAGCGTATTCAATCACACAATGCGTATCTGCGGAAACAGGATAAAACAAGTGCATGCGGTGCACGAGGCTTTAGCTTTTCCGAACTAACGCAAGAAGGTTTAGACTGCGCAGTCTGCACAATGGCGCAGGACGCACGAGTCAGCAACGTGCCTAGCCAAACGCACTTTCGAGTGGCAACAGCTGTTTGACCTGCATATCTTTGCATTTCATTAGGACCGAATGCATGCAGGCCACAAAATCCGACCGCTCTACCAAAAATAAGCACGGCAGTAGACATCGTGGAATTCACAGTGTCCATGGCTTTGTCATGAGCTGTTGTCCTCTCTCTTCAAATACTGTCTATTGCCACAGTTCTAAATGTGGCGTGCGTCAAAAATACAGTACTGGCATCGCACTCCACAGCAAAGCGTCTGATGTTACAACCAAAAGTTTGCGACATGTCTGTCATGAGATACACTCTGCTCATCACAATAGAACGTCTTCTCCTTGGCTCGCGCTATCGTCAATCAAAACGAATTATGTACAACAGTGGAGTACACCGTGACCCGTGCTAATCTAAGAATCTCAGCAAACAAAGTTTTCAGCAGTTTCAGCAGTGACCTTTTTTCAATGTGCTCGTTGCTCGCATAGTTGATTGAACTGTAACTCCAGTAAATGTTGAAGACGTTAAGAGTACTCTTCCAAGAAAGCAACGAGTTGTAGCATGACCTCCGCAATTGGCATGGTTGATATTGTTTGATCATACAGCCAAGCTTCTGTTCGTTGTTCTCAAGAAAGGATGAGCAATGTGTATATACATCTTATTGCAACAGCTTTTGGAGAGTTCTGGGGACTGCTGCTTGTGGAAGGCATAAGCTCCTGGAACCATAATATTGAAACGATCATCAATCATCTTCAATCACAATCAAAACTAGAGCGTAGCTGGTCTCTATGGTTCGAAATGATTCGATGATTTGGAAGCTGCCCACACTTGACCTCCTTGACCCCTCCTGCACCAAGGAGAAGGACAAGCCCTGCGAATGCGGCGCACTTCTCCGTTGCAGTCCAGCCCTGCACCAAACAAATGCAAGACATAACAAGGAAAGGGGGACACGCTTCAGTGCTACACTGTGAGCCTTCACAGCATCAACGGGGCACTGGCAAGAGGCAGATATCACCTTGCTCTGAGACACCGATAGGCTGCAGTCGTCGGGGCAACCTCCAGGTATTGTTGCAACGTCAATGTACAATACCACAGCTTGCCAACAAACACACGCTGCATCGTATTTGCGTGCTTACTGTCGCACAGGTTTGTGATGGCAAATCTTGGATACTAGGCAAAACCTGTACTGCCTACTCTTTGATTCCACTTTGTCTGTGTGCTTGCATTCAAAATTACATGTCCTAAAGCCACCCCGCTGGAACTTGGCCACTCACACTATGGCCTGATGGACAACAGAACTTTTGGCCATTGACCATAGAGCTGCCTGCATACTGCGGAATGGTTTTTCTCTGCCTAACCATTATGAGTGAAACACCCTGAAGTTGACATCTGTTTGACATATCATCACGGACATCCGAGAGTCAGTGATGCGAAGGCGGTCCCAAAACGTTAATAGGATCTTTTGGCGCCTCGGGAATTGCAGGTATCTCCCACATCACAGCCTTCATTGTCAATGGGAGAGGCCTTGGTTGGATGCTTGTGTTGAATCATTCTGAGACCAAAGCAGTTGTTCGTAATGGTTTCACACGTGGCTCAAAGGAAAAGACTTTCATAGTTTCGACTTCCGACAAGGAACTGCATTCCCTTTGGCCATTAGCAGGGAATCATCACCACAAACACAGGTGGCACTCAGCACACCGTTGAGAGATGACCTTGAGCAAACACCAAAGTCAAGCTAGGCAGGTATATATAGAGTAATTATATCCGCCGACCCCACACCGTGGGGTGAGGCGTGACTGTCGATGTTAGCCTTAGCCTTAAGCCTTAGCCTTAACCTAGCCTTAAGCCTTAGCCTTAGCCTTAGACTTAAGCCTTAGCCTTATCCTTAGCCTTAGACCTAGTCCTTAGCCTTAGACCTAGACCTTACCTCCCCTACCCCTCCGGACCCTTGTTGCAGTGACGAAATCCCGACCTAAAAGCGACCTGATAGCTACGGGATTTGACGGGATTGCGACCTGATTGCGACCTGATGGCGACCTGGATTGTCCAAGATTCTGCCATCCCAATTGATTTACATCTTGGGGCACCCTCTCCACCCGCGCGGGAAAATAAGCACGGTCCAAAATGGTCCCGGGCTCGAATCCCGGGCTGGTCGCGGCGTGGTCCCGGCCAATGCCCTTGCTTTTTCGTAGATTTTGTCACGTTTTCTGTTGGATTTATGGGATTTTCAAAGGCTTCTCCAGCATTTTCCTAGGAATGCTCTAGGCTTTGTCTAGATTTTGTTACGTTTTCGGCTGGATGCTTTTCCAAGAATTTTCTAGCGCTTCCTCTTGTTTTTAGGTTCCCAGATTTCCCCCAAAAATTGGTAACCTTTTGCTAACCTATTTTTTTCCATTGTTGTACTCATGCCTATACGGCTTTTCCAGCATTTTCGTAGGAATGCTCTTGGCTTTGTCTAGATTTTGGCAGGACCCCGCCCGCGACCATCCCGGGACCCAACCCTGCCACTACATTTTCCCTTGGGGTCGGCGGCTGCAGGCGGTAGCCTGGTAAATATACGGGATTTACCCAACAAATGGACCGAGCTACGCGCTCACAGAGCACTGAGGGCAACCAGCGGGACAGCATATCTCCAAACCATCAATACTGGAAGCAGCATGGCCAGCACCTCAGGTGTTGTTTGCGTTGAACTTGCAATCTGAAAAATATGCAAAGCAAGAAGCCATCCTTGAGTCTTGAGTAAAACCAAATGATCCAATTTATGCAAACAACGGCCAACATGCAACTTTGCACGCAAGACCTGCAACTGCGTCTCTAAAGCCACACTAGTGAACATGATGCCAACGTAATGTTGCTCAAAAGAACAACAAGCTTACTAGTAACAAAGGGCATCGCTACTAGGAACAAGAGCATCGCTACTAGTAACAAGGGCATTACTACTAGGAGCAAATAGCTACTAGGAGCAAGAAGCTACTAGTAGCAATCCAACAAAGTCAGCCCTTCTCAGTCAAACAAGTTGCAAGACGAACCAATGATGCAACCATGGTTATGGACCTGGCAGTGGGAACCTACTTTCGTACATATATTTATGTTATAGAGAATCAGAAGGATCATTCTTCACTGCATACACACATGATCGAGTAAGCCAAATCTATGAACCCATACTTTCTCAGTGAATATGCAACTCGAAGCAGCAAATTCAAACTAAAGGTAATATGTATATATATATGTATATAGTTGTGCCATGAACGGAAATAACACAATGCAATGCAAATGCAATATTTCAAGAATAATGCACATCTAGATGGACATTTGAATTCATGTTTAAATGTATGTATCCTTGCATCCCCAGGCAGGCCTCTGTTGGTGGATTCTGAGCTGAAGGTCTGAAGGGCTGGAACCTCGATCTTTACCCACGGAATCAATGTGCAGCGCACTTCAACAGAAGGTCGGCGGAACTTGTAGCATTAGTGCATGTTTTGTCTTCTTTTTGGAATACTTGACTTTTCAGTAGTAATCACAGTAGACCTTGATTTTTCACGTTCTTGCCTAATTACCACGAATGCGTGCCCTAGTCTACTGTGCAGCATTCAATACAAGAATGCTAGGATGTCTTCCATCTGTTGCATTCGGTTGCATGTCTGCGTTTCCACTTCTCTATGCAATCAAAAGCAAAAAGCCTGAACGCACGTGTCATCCTTAGGCAAGCTCTTCATTGGTTCCATTGGCTTCAAAGGAGCCATAGGCTTCATTGGCTGCATAGGTTCCATTGGTTCCATCGGCTTCATTGGCTGCATGGGGGCCATTGGTTCCATCGGCTTGATTGGTTCCATTGGCTTCATGGGAGCCATGGGTTTCATCGGCTGCATGGGCTCCATCTGCTTGCTAGGTACGAGCTGTTCCTTGTTCGTCTCAGGAACTCCAGCACTTTCGCAAACAGCACCAAGCCCATTACACTCAGACAAAGGGCCGCAAACCTCAGAACAGAATCTTTCCCATTTGCCATTTGCATGTCTTATCATGGCACTTGTCCATCTGCAACCTGGACTCTGAAGAAATGCCACTGCAAATCGATCTTGCGCCACACCTGATTTGTAAAGAAGAAAACAAACAGGACAATCCAATTACAGCAGCATAAACCCCAAACAGTGATGTCTTTTTGCCGCCAGTTTTGAGCCATGGGAAATCAAGGAGGCAGCGGGAGGCAAAGCAGAATCATGGGAGACAAAGGACATCAAGGGAGACAAAGCAGAATTTGAATTATCGCGGCCCAGCATTCAAGAAAAGCGGTGGGAGACAAAGGCAAGAATTGAGAACCCCTCCCAGCAAAGCTCTTTGGGGAAAAGTGCAAGCAAACGGAGATTAAGCAAAATCATATCAGCCCAGCATTCAGCATCATCTCAGCCCGGGATCCAAAAGGGACAAAGGGTGACAAAGCCAAAAGTACCATGGGAGACAAAGCAGAATCATCTCAGCCCAGCATCCAGAAATCCTCTTGGCCCAGGATTGCTTCTATGCAAGGATTGAGAACCCCTTACAGCAAAGCTGTTTGCAGAAAAGAACGATAGAAATAAGGTAAGGCCCCATTTAAATGGGCCTACTTTACTTTATATTTCAATGGCGGTCATCTGTGTATTGTCTTTGTGTATATATATCTACTGTATCATACACTGCACAGCATACACGGCTTGCCGGGCAATCGCCACACATGACCACACGGCTCAACAGTCGGCGGCCTTGACTCTTCACCAGCACAAACAGATCCAGCTCCGCAGTTGGTCTGCATGCCGCTGCAACAGGAGTAGTCACCACCTCAAACGGATTGGTATCGGAATCGGCTTTCGGGCTGCTATTGGTATCGCTTTCTGCGTTTGTGCTGCTTCGGTCCGGCCCTCAACTGCAAGTAACCAACAAGTCGATGAACACCAAGCTTGCGGCATGTCTGGCCAATCATCTCCTGTAGACATCCAAAACGCTGCACTGAATGAATAACAAGTCCGCTCTGCCAACTGTATTGCCCTTGCATCTGTCCAGCAGCGTGAAACTGTCCCATGTTCGTTTCAATCATGGGAGGTAAGCTACCAGCGCACTTGGGCAGCTCTGCCGGGCATTGTGCACTGACCTGAATGAAAGCAAAAGAACGTACAGCGAGCTTCGAGCAAGATTGCAACATAAAAGATTGTTTTATCGAATGATGATGTTACGTACTCCTATATATCATAAACAGAGTTGACTCATCCAACTGGCCGCCAAGCAACAACTGCACTTAGCCCGCACCCTAGTAGCAAGAATCGCGCCATGGCACGTTCCCTTGCTTTCTCAGACTAAACTCGGAACCCAATTCATGCATGCATCTGTGTCTTTGAAGTAAGCATCAGCCATGTCCAACAGTGAATGGCATCTCAAGATGCATCAAGCTCTGCTGTTGAGAACAGAAAGACCTTGAAAGAACTAGGCTCTGGCCAAACATTGGGATCCTTCTTCATGCGCTGTCCCAGGGACGCTTCTTTCTCGTTTTCCAGTCTCAGCACCTCCATCGAGGGAGAACAGTTTGAACAAATCCAGCTAACCCTTATCTAATGTGTGAAAACGCAGGAACACATTGGAATCATTAGATACATCAATGAAACAAACAGTGACTGCAACTTGTTGCAGTGTCCAAGCCCCGAACCATTTTCAGAAGCTCATTGAGAGAGATCTGAAACGGCCGCAGTGCCTGTCATGATGGATCATTTCTCTGGCCTTTTCTCCTCGCAAACCAAAGACATGACCAAGTCTCAACCAAACGGTACATGTCTTGGCTGAAGCTTGAAAGCTTGGAAGCTTGCGTGGAAATCATCGTATACAAGGCTGATGATTGAATCGAATTGAACAGCCAATTGCAATTTGTCTGATCTTTTCCCTGCAGTTTTCCCGAGAATGTATTCAATCTATTCCAGTTCATTGTCCAGTCGCAGCTTGCCAGCTTGACAATCAAATAGCCCCCCACCCTGGTCACTAGCAGCTAGTGGACTGCTGGCCAGTCAATTAAGGTTGCCGCCTGCTGCTCCAGCATCATGGTGTGGGCTACCTGTCACAGGTTTTACTCCATATATAGTGGTAGGGCTAGATTGGATTTGAATGATTTGAACAGCCGAAGGTGCTTGGTTGCACCAAAGCATGTGATGTAAGTCTAGGAGTAGGGTGACAAACTTATCTTATTAGACCCATTATGACCCAATTGAACAATTTAGCACAAATGCGTCCTGTGTACGGTGAGAGCTGCAAATTTGGCTTCTAGGCGCTTCGATGCACCTTTCTCAAATGGTCGCACTGACTTCGCAGATGGAACGTCCCAGAGTGTCCACAGCTTTAAGCTGGACACAAGTCAAGCTGGGGCATTTACTCGCAGGCCAATTGCCTTCGAGTGGTCGTGCAGAAAGCACGAATAGCCTGCACTACAACTTGCTAGCTATTCATTCTCAGGGATGATTGCCCACTACAAAGCACTTGCAGAGTATGGTCTAGAGTCTAAATGGAAGCAATGTTTCTGCAAACTGACAGCAGTCTGACAAAAAATCAACGGCCAGTGGCTTTGTGTCTCAACCTATAGTTTCTGAAACCACACTTGAGCCTGCAACACGGGGTGGCTCAGCTGGCGTGTGGCTCAGCTCAGCTGGCTGTGCACCACTAAATCAATCTGTTTCAA
>CAXIVM010002956.1:0-17225 GCA_964035705.1 Porites rus | reverse complement strand
CAGGATGTTTCTTTGGGCGTCATGAAACAACAACACTGAAAAAGAACATGGACAAAAAACATCCCAATGGGTGGAAGGGTCTGCTGATTTTTTTGTAAAGAAAAGCACCTGGACATCTGTCTCCACCCTTGGGCCAAGCTGAAGCCGAGCTTCTCCCCTGCTTTGTGGCGGCTTCTGGCCGATTCCAACTTGCCAAACACCTCGGCCTCGTCAGGTCCCGGAGGCTTCGGTCCGGCGGGTCGCCGAAGTCATATCACATGAGATGACAAAATCCAAGTTTTCTTCGTTCATTGTTGTGTATTTGGAATGTTCACGGCAAATCCGAGAAGAATATATAAACCATATTGGACTTGTGCAAGGGCTTGGTGGGCTTGGCTTCGCAAGAAAAAACCAAGAGCTTCCACATTCAAAGACTGAATGATAAAGAAGAAACTCGAGGCTCAAAAATGCTCAACAAATTGCTTGGCAAGCCAAGAGTTGAAACGAAATCGGCACATCTCAACCATGTTTACAAAAACGACCGATTGCGGAAAACAAACACAAGGGATAGAATTCAACACTTTGTTCTATGATACTGAATATTTACATATTAGTCAATCAATTCAAGAGCAGTCTGACTGGAGTTCTCGAACGCTGTGTCGCGCAGCTAATTGCGAACAGAGGTGACGACCTTCGACCCGCCTCAGAGGTGACGTCAGAGGCCTGTTTGGAGACCTTGGCACTCTTCGCCAGCACCTCCCGAGTCGGACGCCACCCCGCCGGGCAGCACCGCCCAGACGTGCGAATGGGGCCGGGCATCGGAGACTAGGTTGCGTTGGCTGAAAGGCAAGCTGGAAGGAGTGACGACAAGAATGGAAGCATTTCAAACAAATTAACGAGGGAAGGAGTCACTGGGCGAACCCGTGCCTTCACACATGCACCAAACCGGTCTCATGCCAAGGTCCATAACCGCTAAGAATTTCCAGCGGGCCATGCTCAACTGAGCTGTTCCGCCCGATTTTGATTCATAACTTGTAGCGGTTGGTTTTCGCGTCCGGACATCTCTAAGAACCTCTAACAAATGAACCATGTTGATTGCTGGCAAAACCTCAAGACGTTCCAACTGCCCGGAGCAGGGACATGCAGGACTTTGCAACAATCTTTTGAAGATATTTAAGAATGAATTACTAGTAGCAAGGGCATTACTACTAGTAGCAAGAAGCTACTATAGTAGCTTTTTGCTACTAGTAGCTTAATTAGGCATCCTTCCCAAGGAACGGCGAAAAACCCAACCGCGGTGTTCCCGTGCAGCGATGGACCGCCACGGTGCCGCCTCTTGCAAAGAAGATTCGTCCTTCCTCAGTCGATGACCTGCGCGAGACAAGCCGCACGCATGACGGTCGACCTCGGGGGCAATCTCGGACGTCTTGGGAACAGGATTCCTTCTGCCTGTCGGGGTTTGAGCGGCATTTTCTCTGCCAGCTGTTGGGGTTGAGCTGATGGGCTCAACCTTCAGTATATAAAATCACACCGAATCGCAGATCCTTCCGCAGCATAAAGAGTCTTTGAGCTTGCGGTTACTGGATCTTGCGATGCCGCTTTCGAGATCGGACGGGTGGGCAATGAAACAGGACTCTGAATGCATGCTGAAAGTTGAGGTGGTTTTCCGATTTCCGTGTAGGTAGTTGTAAAGTGGATGCAGAACCAGTGGCTACGGGACACCTTCATAGTCTGTCATGATCCCTTTAGGTTTTTGACCCTCGATGAGATCCCCACTCAAAAGGCGACATGGTACTTTTGCTCACGGTGCTTCATTTGAACCAACCATTCCATTCCAAAAAATCAATGTTTATGTGTTGGGTCTATTCTTTCACCTGTAACTAGTGGATTCTGGTTAGTAAAGGCCTTGTATAAAAAGGATGATATTTGTTTACTGACTCTTACAGGTAAGTTCGGACAGACCCGATTTATGCATATACCAAAACATATTTTAAAAGAAAACACCCACAGCCAGCCGACCCGTGTCCCACAGCGCCGTGCCTTCGTTCACCTGTTCGTGCATCACATCATCTTCTAGCCACGAATCGATGGCCCGGATCTGTTCACCTGGCGCTACGAAGCGATCCGCTACTCGACTCGACTCCCGACCGGGGAGGTAAGTGGATCGGGGTTCCGAAGGTTTCGGACGTTACACACGGGCTGGGGTGTATGGTCGCTCCAAATGGAAGAACCACGAAAAAATACGATATAACATGCAAGAAAAACATCAGAAAACTATACCAAACGAAAGAGATAGATTGTTCAAGGCTTAACTTTTGGCTCACAGGAGAACACAACGTGAATGCAACTCTCGGCCGAACACACTAGTTGAAGTGGAACAACTGAGAAAAACATCATCAGTGACTCCGTGAAACCCAGTCGACACTGGATTATTCCCAAAAATGGAGCCGCTTTTGCGAAAACAATGATCTATATAGCCATATCTTGCCGTATGTGCCGTTATGACCTTTGCGAAACAGACCACTGACCACAAGACACCTCGAAGAACAATTCAATCAGGCCAAATAGTACGCCTCTGCCTGCTTGTTTCCACATGTGTGTGTGTGTGTGTCTCATGCGTAGCGTGCGACAGAGTGGGTGACCAGTCTCACCCTGCTACGGCCTGGGCGGCCTGGTGAGTGTCCGGTACGCAAAAACTTCCCTCCTCGCCACCAGCTCGCACTAGTTCATGCCAGCCACGAAGCTTTGAACGGTCAGGAAGGCTAAAGTCCTCGGCTGGCTCGGCTCTTCTCCTGGACAGTCCCGTGAGCCCCGTGAGATGAATCGCTCTGCTTTCAAGGCCTGACTTTCTCGAGTCTTCCCACACTCCTCCTGGAAAGAAGGGGTCGTGAGCCCTCTTCCATTATGCTTGGCTAGTTGGAGCTTGCTGAGTTTAGGCTGGCAGATTTGGCCAGCAGATACGACAGGCATGCCACAAGGCATGCCACAGATCTATCCAGATCTCAAGGTAAAAGAACAAGGCCAACAGAGAGCGTATTCTGCTTGAAGCTGTCGGACCTTCGTCTTTCAATTGGCCGTGCAGCATGCGTTCTTCAATATGAAGAATTGGGAAAAAATGGAGTTACCAGGATGAAGTGATGTGGTGACAAGGACTAGACTAGAGCGTTTTTTTGCCAAGATTGCTGAAACGAGCCCAGAACAAACGCACGTCAAACAGTCTGGAAACATTTCAAGTCGACCTGATGTCACTCTTGCAGGACTCAAACTGCAGTTCTGGATGATTTATTGCCAGTTTGGTTCAAGAGATGTGATTTCTGGGATCTCTTTGGCTCTTTGTTGGCTCCTCAATACAGGCCCGTATCACACGTCACCACGCTTCAAACTGTGAACATGTGGAAAAACACTTGCCACATCAAGGTGGGTGGGCTTGAGCATTTTCCGGAATGGCAACGTGTCTGTTCTCGGACATCAAAACCAACCCCCTCCGCATGTGGTGCGAGGTTAGGACGTCCAAGAGAATAGAGTTTGTCCACAGTCATCCCTCGAAGTGGAAGGTGACGATGAAGGGCACAATATACAATATCTGAGCTGTGAGGATTTGCTTTCATTCACCCCTCTCATACTGGCTTAAGTTCAGATAAGTATTGAACTGAGACAGGAATCATACACTTGTGCAAGAAATCGAGATGATACTCACTGGCCCACTGGCCGTACTGGTCCGATTCCGCCGTGTTGAAAGGTCTGAGACGTCCCTTTCTTCCAGATGCCCCCAAGTCCTCGCTCGAAGGCTGTCAGTTCTCCTTGGCCGGGGCGGTGACTTGAAACACAACTTAAAACATGATCCCCCCAAAAGGAAACAGGGCTCCAAGTACCTTCTGAGAAGGCGTCTGGATGTGTTTGGGTGCCAGGCTGGCAGTGCCAGGAGGGTCCAAATACTCGAGGAGTTATGACTAGAGCCCTAGAGGTGACAGCAGATGTCTTGCCAATGCCCATCGTGGCAAAGGTGTGGTGAACGCGACGGGAGCGACTGCTGGTGCTTGCTCTATGCGTAGGGGGCATCTGAGGGCGTGGAAAGAGATTTGCTGCTTGCTAGTCTAAATGACATTTGAGGGCAAATCCTGTATGTTGTAATCATTTCCTGGCCCTTGGCAGCATCTATATAGGAACAGCAAAGCACAGCCTAGGAACAGTAGCATTGCAAGTCTCATCCATGTCAAGAAACCGAATGGTGTCGTTCACATGCTTCACCACACAAAGTACACACTCTGTACATCTCCGTACCGTGTTTGTTCCGGGGCGGGAAGTGACTCAGCCGCAAGAAACTTTTTGTTACCCGATCAGGATGAATAGGATCGATTCGGCTTCAGAACAAAAATCATCTCCTTAAGCCATTTGAGATACCAGGGTTCTTGAAACATTGATTTGGATCACTCTCCCTCTCTACCGCCACCTCTATCTCTACCTCTTTTTCTCTCTCTCTCTCTCTCTCTCTCTCTCTCTCTCGCTCTCTCTATTGATCAGTCACCCTTTCACACTCCAGGTGGTCGCTCTTCAAGCTGGAAAAACATGTCATCCCCTAACGGGGGACTATCAGGGGCTGCCGCTTGCTTGGAGATAGTCCAGCATTTCGATCATCTCCCAATGTCCCAAGCCTTTGTTTTGTCACCATGACTGACCAAGTGTTCGTGCTTCTTGGTACGGCACAAAGGATAATAAGAGCCTCGTCCTCACTTAGTTGACCCACCCACATCACCCGCCGAAACCAAGAAAGCATGGCCTTCTTAGAACTCGCGCGTGCAGAACGTGTGAACGTGTTGGGACTTTTTGGGCTCGCTTCGGCAGAGATCGACTGATCCTTTAGAACTTTGTCAAATCATTCATTGCCCGAGATCGGCCCTCAAAAACGTCATCAATTCACAACAGCTTCCACACCTCTTCTACGAAATCGTCCAAGCTTCGGTGTGGCAACACCGAACACTGCCACGCCACTGGCGAGTGCCAACTCGTGCGGCAATGCGTCTTGGACAAAAGGGATTGCACAGACCTGCCAAAAACACCTCACCCTTGCAGAATGGTGCAAAGGTGAGCAATCCTGGCAACTTTCTACGGACTTAGGTTGTCCATCTGCTTTCCTGCACCAGATCTATCAACCATGAATGATACGTTTCGCGGAGGCGCCTTAAGAGGCCCTCCCCTTCGTCTTGCAGTGCCGAATGAATCAACCCCCTCGCTGGGTCCATGGATGCACACCAAGCGTTCTGACACCAAACAGATGCACAATCCTCCTCCATCCTCCTCCTTTTCGTCCTGTCCTAGTGATCAAGTGATCAGCCCTGACATAGCCCAGCGCTGGGGACGAATCCGGGTCTCCCAAAATCCACTGCGACGGGTGTTTGGACCGTCGACACCAGAGTTAACAGTCGACAGAGTTCCTGTCTTTTGGTTTTGAATGGTTTTGGCCTACTCGAACCGTGTCCACAGAGAAATCCAATCCTTTAAGCCGCCCTTTAGCAAGTCCATGCTGCCGAGACCACAAGCAGCTGGAGAAATCACGGCTGCTCTGGAAAGAAAGCACAGCTACGAAATTCCAGAACACGAGCTGGGCTTTGGGGAACGGATGAAGAAGTGTGCTGGGAGGGTTCACATCACGATGCAGGCGGGTCCACGTAGCTTGGTCCAGGTCCGATCCCAACGTCTTCAGTGCTGATCGTCAATGCGTCTGACACCGGTCTAGGGGGTGGGGAGGACAGTCCTCATTCTGGTGAACCGGCGTGTTGAAGCAAGAGTTGCTTGGCTCGACCTCTGTTGGGTGGGTTCTCAAATCCTCTGAGTTGTTGGTGAATGTTCTTGAGCAACACAAATACTTTGCTGAGGCTTCAACCCAATGGCGGTATCATTGGCATCCGTTTATTGAAATCTACCATTTTACTAAATACCAAGGCCACCCTGTGGATGCCGGCCCGCAGTGGTCGGAAAAGGCACACGTCCGTTCCTGAAGTAGCCCCCTTCCCAGCAGAGAAGAATCACCAGTGGCATCCAAAGATCATCTACATCCATGCGGTACTGGGTTCAGCATCAGATGGTTTACTCAAGTCACTTCCCATTCTTTAAGTGTTATACGAGCACTGGAATGATATGAAGGAAGTCACTTGGGGCACTCATTATGAAGAAAGAAGGAAGAGGGTGAAAACCAGGTGCCTTCCTCTCATGGGAACACATGCTTCGCTAAGCGATGCAAATTGCTCTCCGACAAAGGCGCCTCCAAACAACGAAGACGCCTTCGCGCTGACGAATGTTGCATCCCTGCGCATGGCGGCTTTGGGATACCTTCGGGAACAAGAAGAGCAGGCCAAGTGCTTCCGGGGCCAGTCTGTTGGACAGTCATATATCCCAAACGAGTCAAGCAATCGATGAACTTGCTGACACCCTACGTGTACATCAGCCTTCCCGTCTGGTAGATCCTGGGATATCCTATGTGAGGTGGTCGAGGCAAGCTGTCCATCGACAACACCGTCTACATTTACACATTGGACAAGGCATTTCTATCCGTCGTTTGCAGAAGGGAGTTGTCCGCCTATCCACAAAGAAGTGACTTCCGCTGGTCCCAAGAGATCCAGTCGATGGGTTCCCATTGGTAGCTGTGCTCAACATAGGTAGGCTGTGCAGGACTCAAGTTGCATCACCGATCCCCTGAAGTCCAAGGGCCCCAGGACTGCTCTCGGAAAAAGACTATAGCACATGATCAGCCTGCGCAAGTACTGGATCCAAAGTTCTTTGATAGACAGTAAAAGGATGTAAAAGTAGAATTAGAACCCTAAGTGCATGCCAAAGCCATATAATATATGAAACTAGTTGTGTCCATCCGTCAATTCTGTATCATAATTAATGTATAATGTATCTCACACTGAACCACTCGCTCGAGCAATCGCTGGTAGCGGAACGGTTTGCGGTGCATGTCAGCGGGTCATTTGGTTCAGCGGAACCTGGTTGACCAATGAACCAAATGGCAGAAATCTGTCTCGATATCATGCGTCCAGGAGTAGTGTTGAGGGGTCATACAAACATGACTCACAGCTACAAGCCACAAACCTGTGGACGCTCCTGTTGGACACCAAGAAAAAAGTGCAACATAGATGCAGAATGAGCCAACTATAGCCAACTTCTTGCTTAGATGTTCTTTGTAACAAGGGGCATAATGTTCAGCCTAAATAAAGTTACTGTAGGTGGATTTTTTGCCCAATGAAGATCTAGGTATATGTTCAAGGTCACGAGATTCTTTCAGGCTCCATTCGGATGATTGAAATAAAAGGACATGTCCATCACTCTAATCCAGCTTTGGGCTCCTTCTTCCATGTTCTTCATAAGAAGAGTTCTAAAATAAAAAACTTAACAAGAAGATTGACATCTTCATCATCGCATCTCTCTTCGTTTCAGAGCCTTGGATCACTGCTAGTTCGCACCGCCTGTTTCAGGCGGAGAGCGCTGCACAGCCAGATCGATGGCTCCGCGTCTCATCTTCGGCCCCGACTTGGCACGTTGAAGACATGAACGGTTGGACTTGCAAAAACAACGAATTGGACTCGCGCCTTTTGGAACGTCAAACATGTTGTAGTTCTAGTACGGGCTTGGATGAGACAAGCCACAGGTGATGGCTGTTCGACGCTGAGAATATGGCAAAAACGTTCGTCGTCGGAGAAGGTAGATCCTATATGCTGCTTCACTGGTTGAACAAAGCTGCTTCGAGTAGTGAGAATTCAAAGACTATATCGCAACAAAGTGGTATCCCGCACTGCATCTCTTGATCGGACATGGCTCGTACGCAGCCAGTCCTGCAGAGTCAGCTTGGCAGGCTCTGGACACCCCTCCGACCCAAAGTGACTCTGCATTCAACCAGTGCAGCAAGTATCCTTCACGCCGAGAATTGGTTTGGGTCAAACATGGTCAAAATGTAAGCTCTGCCCAGACGAAGGCCCACTTCAATGTGAAAAGGCCTCACTTCAAAACTGGGAGGATCATGATGACATCAGAAGCTCGTCCCATAGCTCTGCATCTCGCGAAGCCAAGCCTATGCCAAGTCTATGCAAAGTCTATGTGTGTATGTGTGTGTGCGTGTGCTTTTGGAGAGGTCAGACCGTGTCGCGGTATTAGCGAACACGGCTCGTCCATGGGCATGCTTCTCTCTGAAAATGGAACGTCTGGCGACATCAAATGAACATTGGATCTGGAAGACATCTTCCTGTCGGAGAGGTGCAAAACACTTGAGTGTCAGATGTTTCAGCCTCCCAAGACTAGTGACATCTCATATTGGAACGAATCGAATTTGTTGCCAAGCACTCATTCTTGGCCCTCTTGCATTGCGAGCTTTCGGCAAATCTCTCCGAAGCGGGCTTCAAATTCATCTCCAGCATATCCCATCGCCTCACACAGATCAAGATGGACAAACAAAAAGAACATGAAAAACATGAACGGTCTCGAGTTCGGATGTGCTTCATTACCCCCGATGTATCTAGACGAGAAGGAAGAACCGAAGCGGGCTTCACTTTCTTCAACTCCCTGACACACCAGATCTTCCGGAGGCAAACCGGCAAACCAGATCTTCCGAAGTGAAAGAGGTGCTTGAATTGACGGATGAGTTGCCCTATTCAAGCCAAAATGGAAAGAGTCACGGAGTTATTTGCACTGCAAGAAGCTGTGAGATCCAGAAAGTGGAGAATTCTAAGTTGGGACCAAATACTAAGGGACCTCATTCAAAAATGACCTAAAGACGATGTCATAGACAGAAGATAATTGCAAAACCAACGAGCAAATGGAAACACAGGACTGGCGGACCTACCCCGGACCTGCCAGTGACCGGGTCATGACTTTTGAGGCAATATTACTGCTCATACTACTGCTCATATGGTTATGCACATATACTATAATGTTCATCCTCCCATTGAATGTCGATGGCCATGACACACCCGATGATTCACCCGTCCGGCCATGACACGCGCACAGGTTCCAGTGGTTTCGAATCTGCTCCGGACTCTGAGCTGCTGCAGGTGCCTGGTGCAAATGCGAGGGCCAGCGAGGATACGCGGCTGCAGCACTTTTGCCAGAGCGGTGAATGACTCACTGAAAGCCGCTGCAGGCCATGTCAGCAAGTCCGTTCTTTGGCTTGGATGTCCAAAGCGTCTGAATTTTCTTTTCTTAATAGAAACTGCACAGAACTGGAACTGGCAAAGATCTTGCAGGATGGGTGGCTGCAAACGGACAGGAGAGGGATAAAGGCTGGAAATCCATCAAAATCACACGTCCTGCTCAAAAACGAACCAGCCCTTTCTGGATATCTCCCTTGCATGAGAGTTGCCCGCAAAAAAATTAGCGATTCTTCTAGTTGGCCAAGATCAGCTGTGCACGCGTGGTCACTTACACCACCAAGCAAATCACTTGTGTACAAAGGATACCAAGGATACCCAAAAAGAACATCTCTCCCAAAGAAATGTCTGTTGTCTTCTGTCTTCATTCGTAAACGTTTTGCAAAAGCTACCCGAGCCTTGCTGCTTGTCCTTTGTACTGATCTCTCCTGAGTTCATGGCTGCAGCGGTGGACACCGCGGTGGGCTTTCGGCACGGCTCCCATTGCTTTGCATTGTAGGTCTGGACCTCGCGGCTCAGTGTCAACAGAACGCAGTCTGTTTGAGTCCGCTCCGCTTGCTACTTACTGGTTTTCCAGCCGGTTGATCGCTCTTGAGAAACCCAAATCGGCTGACTCCTTTTAGGCATGGTTGTTACGTTCTTGCCCCCCACTGACGTGACGTGAGAAGAAGGTTCCTTCAGAAAACGGGTCTGTAAGTCTCAGGAGAGGGTTTTCCCATGTCCACTGTTGTCCTTCAAAAGTTCCAAGCGAACAGGGGGTCCAAACGGCGGACTGAAGTGGGTGACATCGCTGGAAGATCCCTTTTCATGGCAAGATATCGTACAAACCTAATATTGCTTCTCAGTCAGAGGCCATTGCTTCTAGGTTGGAGGCCATTGCTTCTAGGTTGGAGTGCTTTGCAGATTCTCACGCGACTCAGCTGAGAAACTTGCCCCGTCCCTCAAAGCTTTCTGTCCAGGAAGATTGGTCCAGAGAAGCCAGTCGAGATTGGAGCACCATGCCACGACAAATGTTGATCAATTCATATGGTTTGGAAAGGGGGTGGGGAAACACGTGCTGTTTTCCACACTCATGTCAGGCCATAGTTTTCTCTTGATATATCTTCAGCTGCTCTTGGTCTTCTGACTAAATAACATGAAAGAGCCCATCTGATGCCCAACCAGGGCACACATAGCAGCGGTTGGAGTGCTCCACACGCAGAGGTGCCTGGTGAGTTCGAAGTCCGCAGGTCTGTCGGAAGGAAATTGGAATCCAATATGGTCAAGTCCTGGACCTTGAAAAGCAAGCATGAGCAAGGAGCTCCTAGTAGCGATGCCAGGAGCTCCTAGTAGCTTCTTTTTCCTAGTAGTAATGCCAGGAGCTCCTAGTAACGTCCTTGCTCCTAGTGTCATTTGCAAGCTGACCACAAAAAAAAATGTCAGCATGTAACGTGAATTCTGCTTGGCAAAAAGCAACTTTTCAGGCTTCATGTGCACAAAGAACGCAGCTTCAGAACTGCCAACTGTTTGTACCGCAACCAAGCGGATTACTTGGCCTTTTCTCCCCACGCAAACTGCAAAACCTGCTTGGAAAACCACACAAAGTGCAGGGTGTCGGGAAAGTGGAGGAAGACTGCTAGAAGAACACCTTGTTTACCTGCAATGCCTGTGGCATAGCGGCTGTGTGGAAGTCGAAACAATGTGCTGAAAGGCTCGCAGGACGCTATGCCACTAGCTATCATGCTACTATCAGTCTGGTGAAGTCTGCGCTTACTATGGGGACTGTGTCGCCTTCCTGTTCGATCTTTGTCTGCTTCAGCGTTCGACCGTTTGCAGGCTCCTCTAAAGCAAAGGGAGCTCTGTAAATCAAAGATCTGCTATAAGATACAGTATCTTGCACAAAAGCTCATGCCACACTCCTCCACCTTATTTAGCCTAATTACGGTAGAATTTACTTCATCCCTCCCTTCACCCTTCACCATCCCCTCTAGCCTTCAAACATCTCTCCCAAGCACGGCGTGCTCACATGGCTCGCTGTGCTGGCATGGCCAAGCGCAGGCACCCAGCTCTCGACCGTCATCTCTTCCATGGCGAGTTGTCGGCACGTCTCTCCGAAGTCAGCCTCCCATTCCTCCGCAGTATAGGCTTTCACCTTGGCCGTTTTGTCGGCGGTTGGACGGTTTGGTCGGGGGCCCCCTGTGTTATGCGAAAGAGGACCCCTCGATGAAACAGGCTTGACACCTCAAGACATGAATTCAGTGAAGGGACGTGCACTTCTCTTTCTTTCGGCAACTGAGACACTGTCAGGGTTCAAAAAGCTCGACGAGGGCATGGTTGAACACTATGAAGCCAGAAAGGAGTTTCTTCTCTGGCTACTTAGTCCCTCTATTCTAGAATATCTCGATATGATCAAGAAGCTCAACCAAATGCACGATCCACCTCTGAGAATTCCCACGCCACTTGAGGTTATTTTGCCAAAGACAATCGAAGACTATGTCTTGAAGCGGTGGTGAACCGCCGTTCTTCCGATGGTTTCTCGGTCTTTTTCCCGGTGGTCGAGTGTCACTTCGATCAATTCACCAGCACAGTTGCACAGTGAGCACAAGACAAGAACGCCGACGATCTCAAACATGTTGCCCCTTTGGTGCTTTTTGGGGGTGATTGAGTCCCCCAAAAAGACTGCTGGTGAACAAGTCTTCCACCATCTTCCACCTGATCAGGGGGGCCCTGCATGCAATGGACCCTCACTCATGACCCATATCGCCAAAGCACACGCACGGGTTTGAGCGGAATCGAATCTTCTCCACCCGATGTGCCTGGGACAAACCAAGGTCTGCGACAAATCCATTTCTGAACCGAACGCACATTGGAAAGCCTTTGGAACACGTGCTGCGGAACATGCATGTGTGTTGAATCAAAAGGGCACCGTCATAGAAGCAGATTGAGCAGTTGTTGTGCAGACCATCTTCTCAACAAACAACCACACATCTACAGCTGTATATCTGGAATTCTCTCTTGCCGCTTGCCACAGGTTCTTGACCTAAAATGACCTCAGTTTCTTCTTCATAATTAATCTGTATGGCGCTTCAGCCGAGATGCAGGCACACCGTCTCTCCTCTGAACCGGGTCGGCTGGCACCGCTGGCACCACTTCCCATGCTGGTAAAAACGGCACCCAAAAAAGGAGCAGGGACGCGGTCGCCTGCCGTGGCTAAAAACTTGAGCTCGGTGCCTGCAAATGCAGCAGATGTTATAAGTTTTGTTGTTTTTTTGCGCAGAGTTAGAGATGCGGTTCCTGTCCGACCTGGCAAAAGCCAACTTCTTAGCCCTCCCAAAGGCGATGGCTCAAAATGGTGAAGTTCGGGTCTCTGAGACTGAAAGTAGTTCCTCCAGTATTCCATCACCTCAACTCTCCCAAAGACATGCAAATTCCTCCATGATCAAGCTTGCCTTCCGTCATTTACCTTTGAAACATGCAGAATCTCTGAACCACCAGGTGCATGTGCGATACTGGCGCCCACCAGCTACACTGGCGCCTCCTCCCTTCTCCAAACCAAGCCCCGGGCCGGCTGGCCATCTCCGGAGGAGCGACACCGCTGGATGGGCATGTCGCCTCGTCACCAGTGATGCTGCTCATGATGTGCTCCTTAGAGGCGCATATATAGGTGGCTGACAGGCTGCAGCTGCACCGCAAGACATCGCCGCGGACGCGGAAGTGAGACGCGGAAGCAAAATGGGCTCCCGGTTGAACAGGTGCTCTTGAGCAGTGCATAGCACAAAGGGTGTCGGAGTCTTCTTCCATACAAAGTCCTCCCTACACAAGAACGCTGAGAACTCAATTGCCCATGAAGCAATTATTGGACTGATCTAAGATGATCCAAGCAGGAAGGCACTGCTGTCCACGTCGACTTTACTCATGCTCAAATATAGCAAGTGAACTTAGGTCCAAACTCTTTACCTTCTCTGGAGTGTGTGCTCTGTGGATCAAAAGCCCACGCCACAAGCACCGTGGTCTTGAGGGATCCAGTTTCCATCTGTTTCAGTCTTTGACCTGCACGGTCTGAAAGATCTGAAGGGTCTGAAGCTCTTGCAGAAGTTTGTTTGAAGATGGATGTTCATGCCCCTCAAGTAAAAGTAATGAAGCTTCCCATCCATTCCCGTCTGTTCCAAATTCTCCCCAACTGTCTACTGTCTATACCGATTCTCAACCTTCCGGGTCATGTCCCAAAGCCACCAGCCCAGCCAGCCCCAGTGGCAATGTCATCTGCCGAGAAGAGCTCCCCCGACTTGGGCACCACCGTCACCTGAGCATCCGGACTCCCTTGGACTACCATATACTGCTCCGAACTCAGGCGGCTTGGCCGCCTTCAGTCTCCGCTTGGTGTCGGCAGTTCAAACCAACGACGACATCCATCGTACCTTGAAGGGAATTAATTTGAAGTACTCCTGCTTGCAGGCTCCCCATGGCTTCTGTCAATGTCTACACTCCCTGAAAGCATCATATGGTTTAAGATGGTTTAACCTGAAAAAAACCGAAGTTCTGGAACAGCTCATCGACTTGCGTCCGAAACGAACTCGGGGCCATGCCATCCACGCCCAAGGCACTCCTGATGGACGCACTGGTTCGGACTCCCCTGCACGGAGGCCGCATCCCGCTGCGAGGGGAGAAGCTAATGCTGGAGCACTGAGAGGATCACATCCAACGTTGAGGGGAATAGCCAAACATGATCAAAAATTCAACTTATCCATTGGGTTTCATGTTATTTTCTTTCTATCAGAAACCGGTGGTGAACTAGTCTAAGTCATCGCAAGTGCTCCTTACAACTGCTCTATTTTCAACTTCATTCAGCTTCACGACGCGGAGCTCAGTTGCGCATGTCCGGCAGGTCCACCTTGCTGCTCCGGCTCCGCAGGCTCAGGCTCCGCAGGCTGCGCTAGATCGGTGGCGGCCTGGCGTGGTTTTCCGCATCGTCTTCAGGTCGTGCGACCGGAAAGGTCGGGAAAGGTAAGGACGATCTGCGATGGACACAAAGATGAGAAGTAGTTTATTGGTGAATAGTGAATGTTGCGGGGATGTGATACGCAAAAACACACTCCTATAGCATCTCGTAACAGATTTGCTCAAGGATTGGGAAGGGAACACGTCGCGATAGAGCGAGGTACTGGTTGGAGTGTTTGAACATATTTCGCGATGTCACATCCACCGAAAAGGAGTGCTCTTCAACCTCGAATTTGCTGCTAACAATGGTCATATCTTCCCACTGTATTCCCATCCAATCATGCCAGTTTGACTCCTGGAAGATTCCTTCGACAAAAATTGACATGTTCATGTTTGTGGGAGGGAAGACCCTTCCACCATGGGACAGGTGGGTCTTCGATGTCCCAAACCCGCCCGTTGACGCGAGAAACTGCGTTGCCGCTGTCCTCAGGGGCCTGCGGTCTGACTTCCGGTCCTGAGACGGGCCGGGACGTCCCCTCCTGCGGTTGGACGTGCCCTCTTTGGGTCGAGGACACGGCGCTTTCGTGGCGTTCGATGAGAGTGTTCTTCGTGGTTTACGTCCTGGCTTTCGATTTGGGAGCGTAGGAAGAGCTAGAGTTCTTGATGTGGAAAGCCCCACTCATGCTTTCAAGAGGTGGCTCCAATGGAGAATCACCAAGAATCAAAGCAGTCTGAGAAGGATTCGACGCAGTTGGAGAGGTCGGAGGCTACCCATCATGCTGAGGATGCCAACTAGAACAATTGCCCAGTTGGGCATGGCGGCATGGCCGAAACATGTTTTAATGCTCGAAAATCTAATGGATAGGAAGACTCCGATGCAAAAACCTCTGGATACACGAGATGCTTGATCAGAATCTAATTAGTTGCCAGTGGGGCCAGTGGGGTCTCCAAAACCTCTTGAGCTAACTCGTGCGCTTCCCTAATGTGTCATTTACTTGCCTTTGTGCTTGGCTCCTCTTTACAAGGTTTTGAAACAACCTGCCGTTTTACGAACACGGTGGTAGACAAGGAGTCTTGATCGTTCCCAGCCGCCGTGTCCTCGTCTTCCACTCTCTTTCCCTCATCCCCAAACGGTCTCCTGCAACCGCCTCCTCACTGACTTCCTCCACCGGCAACAGTGGGGCTTCCGGAACCTCCAAGCGCATTTGGAGGCAACTTCAACGAATCAGGATCACAACTTATCACAACATTTCGATTTCCAAGGTGAAAGCCCAAACCCCAACTTGAAAAAAGAATAGAAATTCGATCTGGTCGCAGCCAGTGGAAACCGCCCAGGAGGAACTCCAAAAGATGTGGTACTCGGACTGTTCCGGTGGGCATCCCGTTCTCCGTGCTGTGCTCCATAGAAACCGACTCTCACCGGACAGTACTTCAGTTACTTCGTTCGTGACTGGACTGAGACGACATCTTCGCCAAAGTTGGATCTCTTGATGTCCAAAGAGGGCAACGGCAACTGTGGGAAAACCTATGTAAATCCAGAGGTATCCACACCCATTCACCTAGCCTTGTGTTGTCCCAAAACACTCATCGGTGACTCGGCCATTGGTTAAGAGCCAATAGAAGCATGCTAGATGATAGGCCTTGAGATGCCTTGAGTTCTTGACGAACCTCAGGAGCCTGGATCGAGCCCTTCGCGCCGCCGCGCCTGATCTGACTCGCTCGGGGAGGGCGGCGCCGTGTCGAGCCGGAACTTGTAAGGCGACACCTGCGGGGCCCGGCCTTGCGCCCTGGTAGATCCGATCGCTCCTCCCGACCAACGAACCGTTAGAGACGAATACGTTATAGATAAATATATATATATATATACCTAGAACCTCATTCGATACATTAATTTCTGCTCGAGTATGTTTCTGCTCGAATTGCTTGATTTCTGCGCGTTGAAAATTAAGAACGCTCGATGTTCATAAGAAACGCTCGAGTAGATTTATGGAACCATGCATATGGAACCCTCCCTTCCCAAACACATGCTCCCTCGTCCACATACACACACACACACACACTTCATCGTGGCTTTTGACTTCGAGTTGGAGATCGAGCTTCAGCAGGTTTCTCGCTTGGGAACTCAGCTGCCATTTTGCAGCCGCAAAGCTTCATGCCACTTGTGGCGATACTCTATCAACACTTTTCGCATGGTTGTGTACGAAATGTTGAAAGGGTGATTATGCTTTCGGGAAGCTCTGGACACCTGACCAATGAAATCCTCATCTCCCCAGCATGCCTGGCCTTAGGCAGAAGCCAAGACACAAACATATGTCTAAAATACTGCATGCAATCAGCAATCTAGGGGTTGAACCAGCTGGGTTGTAAATGTAAGGAGAACCGGTATTCAACTGATACTGCATCTCCAGCCTCAGCATAGCAACACCTGCTGAAGCATCATACTGCACTCGCACAAAATTCCAACACATGTGCATCAAAGTTGCACTACATGCTGCAGCATGTGACACTTAGGACGGAGATAAAACAACGACCAGAAGTTGTCTTTGGCAAGTCTGGCCAAAGCTCCATAGGATTCCTAAGTTAAACAGATCTGGGAGCTGGATTATAGGAAAGTCTTAGCTAGTGTTGCTTCTACAATTCATCTACTTGCGCAGTAGGGTCCATCAAGTTGAACCCACTCTCAATTGCTTGAGAAGCATGCGCAGGTGGCAACCATAGAGGCCCCTTGTAGAGGATCCTGAAGAAGATGTTGGCATGTTGTACACCCCATTTGGCAACCTTGAACATTCTCCGGCATTGTTCCTAGGGTGGTCCACTGTGGCGGAGACAGATTTGATGAATATGGACACTGCATGATCTAGCTTTTCTAGAATCAACAATGAGAGTCTGGTAGAGTGGATGCATCCAATGGCCGCATAACAGTGTCAAGCCAAGCCCCTACAAGCGCTGCATCAGACCCTTTGCCAAGACCACGTGGGAAATCTTGCAACCTTAGAGGAATCAGTCGTGGGACCATTTTCTTGGAAACCCTATACATGTCATGAGCACCCTCAACATGCTTGCAAGTAACGAGGTAAGCTTTAGCTCTGTTTTGCTAAATTCCAGGATTGTGCTAGTCTTCTTGTTTTCAATGCACCAGGTAAAAAAGGAATCAAAGGCCCAGTCAAGTTGTTGTTCCCATCTTCCAGCTCC